>JAUPMG010086694.1:0-12680 GCA_031762675.1 Pachysandra terminalis | reverse complement strand
TTAGATGCATTTTACATTGATGCTTCTCCTTTTAGTTGAATTTGGTAATTTTACTTGGAAGATGGACACCCAAAAAACAAGCCAGCTTGGGAGATGAGCTTGGGTTCTCCAATACACTAATACTTTTATGTGTAGTTGGAGTCATTTTCAAGCATAATTTTTGGGCACACAAGATCCTAAAATCTGGTGCAGATATGCAGTTACGGTGTGCTTGTAAAAACTAGGATGCCATACAAGAGACCAATAGTCTTGACTAGATTTTCGCAAGAAAGCGATGGACCTCCAAAACAGAATCACCAATAAATATGGTGGTTCTACAAAGTGTTAGAACTCAAGGATGGCTTGGAAAATCTAGGTGCCTTAAGGTCTTAGAACACTAAGCTCTGATAGCAGGATTGATGCCAGATAAGTCCAATGGAGCAAATCAGACAGCAGGAAGCGGAGGTACTTTAATGCCTAAGCGTTTAGTGGAACAAGTTGCCATAAGAAGGAGAGGGAAACGATTAATTAAGTACTAAAGAATCTCCTTAGAGAAGAAAATCATTTCTCTATTCATCAACAATTTAAAATCTGAAAAAGTACTATAACCCTTCATATAGAAAGCACTAACTAGTCCTACACAAACCTTAATAAGAATGTAAAAAATTCCTACTACATTTAAACAGCTACATCTTGATGCAAAATAAATAAAGTTCTTAATCACAATAAAATCATTTGTAATACACTATCTATAATGCGTGTGTGTGTGTGTTTTGGGGGGTGGGGGGAGATTGGGCTTACCTAAATTACATGCAGTTTCAATGAATACAATTATGAATGCAGACATTTTTGTTCAAATGGAATCAAACTCATCAATGCCAACTCAATTTAATACGAAAGAATAAAGAAAAATGGAAGATAAGGATTGAGTCCATGCAAGGGCTGAGGAAATTAAATACTTCTCTATGGAAGAAGAGTATATATATATATAATTCGGTCAGTCTAGGTTGGGCTTCCAGGTTGCAGAAACCTCAACCCAAACTCAACTTTTGGGTTTAAGCTAAGCTCAAACCATACCCAAACCCAACGTTATCTATCCCATCCAGGCTCGTATTCGGGTTGGGGCGGGGTGGGTTCAGGTTGGTCAACTCTCTAAACAGCCATAGTTAACGCTCCTTTATTTAGGTGTTGTTCCCTTACATAATTGTTTTTGTTTTTTAATTCATGGTTATCATACTTTTGTTCTGTACTAGTTTGTAATCTAATGTTCCCCTGAAACTTTTCGACTGCACTCACACATCAAAAGGAAAAAAAGAGAAAGTAAAAGGAAAAGCTAAATTTAGCTTAGTTGTTTTCTTTTACATTTGTAGGGTTAGCATTTTATTTCTAAAATATCTGTATCTCAGAAGGTAAGCAGGAAAGAATAAATTAAATGATAATAACGGTGGATGGGAGAAATTGAATCTTTTGGAGTGTAGAGGGGCCAATGCAGCCAAGTGGATCAAGGCAGTGGATTGTGAACCATCCATGCGAAGGTTTAATCCCTGTTGTTTTCCTATCATTATGTCATTCTTTTTATCCCTTTTTCTCCATTTTTGAAAACGGAGAAACATATTGTATTATCTAGGAATTGTTTCGAGACCTTCACTGGTCATTGTAAAATCTTCATGATGCTATGGGAGTTTCTATTTTGATTTCTTTATTCTTTTATCATTTGAAACATGAATTTTTATGTTGTGCCCAAATTTCTTTTTAAACCGTGTGTGTGTGTGCGCGTGTGCGTGTGTTTGTGGGCGTGCAGTGTGCATCATTACACTAGTATGTTGAACCATATCCATATTTTAACAAAATCATCAAAAAAAGATATAATCTTTTACCAAGGCAAGATTGTTGCTTATATGTAGTGGTGAAGGAGAACACTTTTCGGACAGACAGTTGAAATATTCAGGACCATCAAGTCAAATGAAATCATGGGAACAGGAGAAGCTTGTAAATCTATATTCCTGTTTCATTGAAACAAGAAAAGGATCTTAAAAAAGTGCACAATTGTTTTTGGGAAATGCTTCTTATAACAGTCAAGTGGAGTTCAGGGTTACGGTTCAGGTTTTTTAGGGTTTGCAATTTTTTAAGCTTTTGTTTTACTTAATTTGAGATATGGGTAATAGGGCCTATTGTCTGTTTGTTCAGTCTTATTTGATTGTATGGTTATTGAATTGCAATTACTCTTTTGGCCCTCATTCCATGACTTGATGGTAAAATATCTCATGTTGTTAAGATGTGGACTGAAAGTGGACATTTACCATTTTTATTTGCTTGGGTGATTATTAGAGTATTGCATTTTTTAGCAGATTAATATTGATCAGTATGATATATATGTGTGGTGTGTGTGTATATATATATTAATGAGAGGAAGAGCTTAAGAATGTAGCACATCCTGATGGGCATTCCTTGAACTTATGTTGGACAATCTGTATTGAATTTTTAAATTGAACTGGAACCTGTAAAATCTCTGTTTCTAATCTCATCTCTTCTCTTTAAATTTCGTATGTTTTTGTCTCAAATAGGAAATTGAACATTCGTCTGTGTATATCCGATGGGTGTTGTAGTTCGGGGACATGTATGTCTGTTTCTTCTCTTTGGTTTTCGTTTTTGAGAGAAGGATTGGATTATAGAGATGGTGGCTTCATTTCTATGTATTGGTTTCATGTGCATCTTTTATACTGATTTCGGCTTCATTTTCATGTTTTAGTTTCATATATGCTGCTTTCTTCATTGGGTGAATGCCATGGGCTCGAATTCTTAGCTGTTGCAGTGTAACCTTAGATTTCTCTATATTTCGGTTGCTTCCTGTTGGATATTGTCAGGCAGGTGCATCCTTAGTCTCTACCTTCAACCTATAGTGACAAGGTGTCTTGTACTACATATTGCAGAGGCTTTAGGGTCTTTCTCACTTCAGCTTTTGTATAATTTTTAGACTTTGCAGTAGTGTTCCATTCTGCTTTGAAGGTTCATTTTCTGATGTTTTTCTTTGTTCGTTATTTTTTATGAGCACCTTCTGAGTATACATCATCCCACGGCGAGGTTAAAGGAGCGGGATTTCGGTTCTATTTTGCCAAGGGTTGCTTTCAACATTCTCACTGGCTTAGTTGAAGCAACGCTCGTGTGTGAGAGAACGAACTTGTTTTCAATACCCCTCACGAGTAAGAAAAATCATTGTGGCGGTATCAATCGTGTGATGCCATGGAAGCATAAACGAAACTGGTGGTATCAATTGTGTGATGCCATGGAAGCATAAATGAAACTGGTGACCGATCAGTCTAAAACCCCAGTACAAAATCAACCCGAAATTGTCTTTTCAAACTGGCTTACATCCTAACTGGGAGAATCAGCTACTGATTCTGTAAGTTCTTCATGGTGTCAAGCGGTTGGTAGTTGGTACAGTTAGAAAGATTGCAGCAATATATCACAGACGATTTTCTTTTTCTATCAGGACCTTTGGTGTTACCATCGGTAACTATTCGTAACGGAATGCCTTGGGAATTTAATCGTTAATCATGGATCATTCAGTACATGTGATGGTTCAGTAAAACTTTTGCCTAGGGGAGAGGAGTTTTCACTACGTCAAAAATGGGTACAACTTATGCTCCTATCCGATGTATAAGAGCAAATCTCCAATATACCCTTAAGAGCAAATCTCCAATATACCTTTATTGTACCGTGGGGAACTCTGCTCTGGTTTTGCCCTAAACCTTGTGAATACTGATCCGGTAAAACGAGTTTTCTGTAATCTGGGAAGGAAACTGTAGACAATATCAGTAACAACCTCATATGGTGAACAATCCCAGTTCAGGTATCTGTTCAGAAAGTTCATGATTTCAGCAGAAGCCGTGTACAAGGAAGGTTTCCCAATAGCTTAGGCTCATTAAATAGCTTACAACCTCAATGGGATCGTCTGGGGATTTCCCAAATGGGTTATGGTCATTGCCAAAGATTAAGCTCATTAGAGCTGAAAGCAGTAGATTTTCTGGAGAAATACCTGATTCGGTATCCATGGTGGCTCAATTGGATCAAGTTCAGATTGATAACAACAGCTTTGTCAATAGAATTCCTCAGGGCTTCTGAATTGGGATCTTGCTGTTACATTGTATCAGGTATGTCAATAAACTTGTTCAAAGTCATAACAAAAGTTATGAAACGGATTAGTAATTGAAATGTAAGAAGCAAGAGAAACTCAAATCATTTAAACTGAAATCTTATCTGGGCTTGTAATCTATATATATTCAGTCTAAGAAAAATTGGATATTTCATGTACCTTGACAGCATTGGTGTTTGATTGCAGAACATGAAAGACAAGCAGAGGAGACAAAATTAGGGGACTCTCTTGATCTAGTGAAATGGGTGTAGATGGCTCAAATGGACTGGTCAGATGGATGGTCTACCTCGTGCCACGTGTCATCATGCGAATCATTTGAACTACAGTTTCTAGTCTTACAAGAGGGTAATCTCGGGGGAACATCGTAGGCTTGTGGGTTGGAGGTTGTGGGTAGAGCACTTGCCCCCAATAGTCTCACTTAAGGGAGGATCCAGAATGCCTAACTGTCATGATTGTTCGCGAAAAAGTAACAAATCGTTACTTTCCCATCATTCTCGAGGGTAGACAAAGATGCATACGTGAACAAGTATAACGCCTCTACATAGTATGACCATTTTCTCATCCTCTTAGATTCCCTTGATTGCACTCTGACCCTCCTACCAATTATTACGTCCCGACCCCACATCACATCACGTAAACTACACCTACAATGAGTTGGGAGGAAGGCGAATATAACAAATGGAGCCGTCCAAATCTTGGATCCCAAGATATCCAATGCATCCCAGCAAGAGATGTTAGGAGCTCTAGAGGTTGCTCTTCATTGCACTTCCGTAATGCCGGAGAAACGACGGAAAATGTCTGAGGTTATCATATCTCTTCAATACCTTTGACCCTTGATTCCACCTAAGAAGTGGATTTTACAGCGACGGCGGGTTGTCCACCTGACTATTCTTCAATCCTAAGCTGCACTTAAACCAGGACCACTCCTTCCGGTTTCTCTTGTACTTTGTAAATTCAACTTTAGTTCACAATATCACATGGCCTATTTTCATACCTTTATGTCTGGAATTTTTTTCTTTCCCTTATTTAGTTTGGGAGTTGGGTCTTGTAATTTTCTTTCAGAATTTTGTTTAACATGAAACCAGCAACAACAACAACAAAAACAACAAAAAGCCATTCTGATTATTTGGGTGAACCACCACAAGATCCTTTTTAGTATTTTTCCTAGTCCTCTTATATCTCTATCTTACATATCAATTAATCTAATTTATTTCATGTTGAATTTGGAGAAACTCCTATATTCTTTAAGATATGTGTTTTCCTTCTTAATCGTTCAACACATCCAACTCAATATCATCATCTTAAATCATACTCATCCGATAAATGTGTTGTTTCTTGACTGTCCAAAATTTTGGTTCATACATTATAGCAAGCTATTTTACAAAATTTAGCTTTTAGCTTGAAAGATGCAATATTTTTTTTTTTTTATCAATGAAGTGCGTATAAACATTTTTACATCACAATTTTTTTAATAGTAGTGTATAAATACACAAATATTTTTTTTCATCAGTAAATTTTGCATAAACATTCACATATCACAATTTTTTTTATCAGTGGTGTGTATATAAACATTCACATCATAATTTTTTTTATCAGTAGTGTAAACTTTCACACATCACAATTTTTTTAATCAGTAGAGTATAAATATTCACACATCACAATTTTTTTTTCATCAGTAAAGTGTACAAGCATTTACACCACAATTTTTTTTTGTTCAGTAAAGTGTATAAACATTCATACATCACAATTTTTCTTGATCAGTAATGTGAATATAAACAATCACACATCAAAAAATAATTTTTTTATCAGGAAAGTATAAATATTTACAGATTATGAATTTATTTTTTTATCAGTAGTGTATAAACATTCACACAAAAAAAAATTTGATCAGTAAAGTGTATAAACATTCACACATCATAATTGTTTTCATCAATAAATTGTGTATAAACACTCACGCATCACAATTGTTTTTGGTCAGTAAAGTGTGTAAACGTTCACATTATAATATTTTTTGATAAGTAAAGTGTTTATAAACATTCACACATCATCAATTGAATTTTGATCACTAAAGCGTGTATAAACATTCTCACATCACAATTTGTTTTAATAGTAAAGTGTGTATAAACACAGACAACAACAAAAGTTTGTTGATCAGTAAATTTTGTATAAACATTTACACATCACAATTGTTTTTATCAGTGGAGTGTATAAACATTCACATATCAGTAAACTATGTATAAAAATTCACATATCACAATTTTTTTTTCTAGATTAGTAAAGTGTATAAACATTTGCACAACATAAATTTATTTTGATCAATATATAAACATTCTCGCATTAAAATTTATTTTCATCAGTAAAGTGTGTATAAACATTCACACAAAAATTTGTTTTTTGAACAATAGAGCGTATAAGCATTCACATATCATGATTTTTTTTCTTTGATTAGTAAAGTGTGAATAAATAAATATTCACAGATATGGAATGACCTAAAACCCTTAAGATTTATTTCTCCATATTTATTGTAATTATTAGCAATTTTTATTTATTAATTAAGCATAAAGTATTGTGTTTAATTAAAGTAAGGGTGTTTTCGTAATTAAAACTTTTGTTAGTGGCCTTAGTGTGAATACCATTTCTCTTTGGGGTTAACCTTGTAAAAAGCTAACCTTTCCAACTGTTTGAACGCACAACAGAGTGCGTTCGTCTTGCGTTCGTGGCTACCATGGAGGAGAGATGGGGAGAGAAGTGGGGAGCAAGCTCCCTATTCCTCTAACCATACTTGTCTCCTCAAATCTGTAGAACCTAGGTGATTGAAAAACTTAGAGAAGAATTTGAGAGAGAGAGAGAGAGAAGAGGAGTGACTGTGAAGAATCTGAATCCTTGTTTCAGATTCGAGGAAGAGGAGAGTTCCCATTTCGTCTAGCAGATTACTCCAATCCAAAACATGGAAGTAGCTTATCCGGTCTACGTCCTAATCGTTATAATTGATGATGTATTGATTTTATTGTGAAAAACATGATTTCTGGTTTTGGTATGGATTTGTGATTTGAATGTTTGAGAACTATTCTACAGGTGTTAGAATGATCATGATATAACCGTTGTCATATATACGTTGATTTGATTTGGTCGAATTACCTGATTTAAGATTTCTACATCTCAGTTTCTATATTTTTGTTTTCATGAAGATTGCTGAACTGCATAATGTTTGTAGTAGAATATGATTTGGGTTTCATCATGAATTCCATGTGATAAATGTATTTGGATTGATGAGAATTGAAGCTAGAATGCTGGTTTGAAGTTCTGTGAGAACCCTGGTAATGAGAACCCAAAAAAACAGAGCAGACTCTAACTTCTGTGTTACTGTCTGTAACAGTGTGATCGATCGCAATTGTGCAGAGACAGAATACCTAGTAAGAGACTAAGTGAGGGTTTGGATGTCTTTTGATTTGGGCTTATCTGGTACTTATTGATGGGATCAAGTGAGGTCTAGGGTCGAGTACCTGCAATGACTGTAACCCACTTGTTGTCCCCAACTTTTGCTAACCAACTAGACACACTCATCGGTCGGTCTTCACATAGGTAATTAGAGATGTTGAATCCTTTTGTGTATGACTCTGTTTTGCATCATAGGGATGTATATGATGGGTCCCAGTGGATTATTCACTTGTATGGGCGCGTGAATAGCTTCTGTGAGGGGATCTCTCATCCGTGTCCCATAGGAGATGGCATTTATGTTATGTTCATGTGAAATGTTAAGTGGGCCTAATTGGTGGGAAAGACAAGGTTGCCTAATCCCGTGGGTTGAAAGTCCTACTGAATAAGTTATGAATCACAGTTGGTTCATAAGGTCTACTGAACCTTGGGTATTGTACACTCTAAATCAGCATATAGTGGGCTTCGAACCATGGTTAGCGCCCGGATTGGAGACGAGACAACTGGATGTTCCTGGGACACAGAGCCCGAAACCTTTATGAAGTTGCAAAAGGGACGCTTCATATCATATAAATATATGCATAAACCACATTGCATTGGATTCCTTGATTGAGCATACATTAGGTCATCTGATTGTCATTCTTGCATCATATTCATGTCATAACATCTGTTATCGATTTCTGCTGTTATTACTGTTTAATCTTGGGTTTTCTATTTCATTTATGATGATGTGGATGATGACTGGATCATGTTTGCTGAGTATTCAAAACTCACGCAACTTTCATGTTGCAGGTCGATTTTGAGCAAATGACGTATGCTGCTTTAATTCTATTATTTATTTCTTTCAGTTCTTGAATGTTGTAATAAGGCTCAGCTGAAGCCAGTTGATTCATTGTATTCTTTTTTATTATCATTTATGGAATGAATTTTATTTGCTTCTGCTACTCTTTTATGAACTCATTGAGATCGTTATCTCAAGCCAAGTTGTGATACGGAAATCCGCGGTCCAGAAATGGATCCCGAAGGTCTCACATCGAGATCCGTGTCATCCCACTTAGGGATTCGGGATCTGGGGCGTGACAAGATCACAAACAATTTTCATCAGTAAAGTTTCTAAATATTCACACATCACTAATTTTTTTATCAGTAAAGTGTATTAACATTCACACATAACAAATTGTTTTTTATCAGTAAAGTGAGTATTAACATTCATACATCACGAATTGTTTTTTGAATAGTAAATTTAGTATAAACATTCACATCATAATTATTTTTTGATCAGTAAAGTGTGTATAAGTAGTCATACATCATAATTTTTTTGATCAGGAAAATGTTTATAAACATTCACACATCGCAATTTTTTTTTGATTCGTGAAGTGTATAAGCATTCACACATCACAAATTTTTTTTTATCAATAAAGTGTATAAACATTCAAACATTACAATTGGTTTTTTGATTAGTAAACCATTTATAAAAATTCAAACATCACATTCTTTTGATCAGTAAAGTGTCTAAACATTCACACGTCACAAAATTTATTTCTATCAGTAAATTGTGTATAAACATTCACACATTACAAAATTTATTTTTATCAGTAAAGTTTAGAAACATTCACACATCACAAATTTTTTTTTTATTAGTAAAGTAGTACAAACATTCAAACATCACAATGTTTTTTTTATCAGTGAAGTGTTTATAAACATTCAACATCACATTTTTTTCTTCGTAAAGTGTGTCTAAACATTCACACATTAAATTTTTTCTTTTAGTAAAGAGTATAAATATTCATAAATCACAAAATTTTTATCGGTAAATATTGTATAAACATTCACATATCACAATTTATTTTTTATCAGTAAAGTATATAAAAATTCACATATCGCCATATTTGTTTTTATCAATAAAGTGTAAATATTTACAAATCACAAAATTTTCTTTTGATTAGTAAAGTGTGTATTAGGATCTACACATCATAATTGATCAGCAAAGTGTGTGTAAACATTTACACCAAAAATTTCTATTATTCGTAAATTATGCATAAACATTCACACGTACATCACAAAATTTTCTTTTGATCAGTAAAGTGTGTATTAACATTCACACATCACAAACGAAAATTTTAATCAGTAAAATGTTTATAAACATTCACACATCATAATTGTTTTTTCTTTGAAACATTTACACATCACAAAATTCTTTTGATCAGTAAAATGTGTATAAACATTCATACATTACAATTGTTTTTAGTAAAGTGTGTAAAAATATTCACATCACAAACTTTTTTTAATCAGTAGAGTATATAAACATGCATTCACACATCACACAATATTTTTGATTAGTAAAGTGTGTAAACATTCACACATCACAATTTTTTTATCAGTAAAATGTATAAACATTCACACATGACAATTTGTTTTTCATCAGTAAAGTGTATAAACATTTACATCACAAATCTTTTATTTTTGAGTAGTATTATGTGTATAAACATTCATACATCACAATTTGTTTTGATCCTTAAAGTGAATAAACATTCATATTATAATTTTTTTTTTTTTTTAACAAGTATAGTGTATAAACATTTACACATCACAATTTTTTTTAATCAGTAATGTGGTTATAACCATTCACACATGATAATGTTTTTTTTTAACCAATAAACTGTATATACATTTACACATAACAATTTATTTTTATTTTGTATTGTGTGTATAAACATTCATACATGACAAGTTTGTTTATGAGGAAAGTAAGTAAAAACATTCAAACATCACAATTAATTTTTATCCGTAAAGTAAAGTGTGTGTGTGTATATATATATATATATATATTCAAACATCACATTTTTTTGATCCGTAAAGTGTCCAAATATTCACACTACAAATTTTTTTATTATTAGTAAAGTGTGTATAAACATTCACACAACACAATTTTTTTTTTATCGGTAAAGTTTATATAACCATTCACACATCAATTTTTTTTGATCCGTAAAGTTTGTATAAAGATTCAACATCACAATTTTTTTTAACCAGTAAAATGTATAAACATTTACACATCATAATATTTTCGTTTATCAGTAATGTGTGTATAAACGTAAGGGGTCGTTTTCAATGACCAGTGTGTGGTTACTAGGAGATAACGAGTTGGGTTGTATGGGGTCATCGTTAGGTTACGAGTTGTCTTGTGCTTGGTTGGGTGTATCAAGGTCAATGTCATAAGTGATGGGGATAGTATTGTTGGAGGGTTCAGTCCTTGTAGGTGTTGAGGTGCACGGTTTCCCTTTTTGGACCCAAGCATCCGTCTAAGGGAAGCTGGTAACCTCCAGATTGTCCTGCAAAATATTTGTTTGATTAGTAGCATATGGAAAAACATATTCATCCAATACTACATGTCTAGATATATATATTTTGTTAGTAGAGGGATCGAGACACCTATACCCTTTATGTATAGGGCTATATCCCATAAATATACAGGGATAGGTTATTTTGGAAAATTTGTTCTTTCCATAGTCTCGTAGGTAGGGAAAGCATCTGCATTCAAAAATCTTTAAACTTCCATAGTCTGGAGTGCGTTTAAAAAGTTTGAAAAAAGGTGTTTCCATTTTTAAAACCGTGGAGGGCATGCGGTTTATTAGATAAACTGCCGTAATAAATGCATCCACCCAGTATTCGGGAGGAAGATGAGCCTAAAAGAGTAAGGTGAGTCCTGTTTCAACAATATGTCTGTGTTTCCTTTCGGCAACACCGTTTTGTTCTGGAGTGTAAGGGCAAGAAAATTGATGATGAATACTGCATAGGCTTAGATGTGTTTCAAATTCTAAGGACGTGAATTCGCCCCTGTCATCGCTTTGAAAAATCTTAATTTTTCTGTCGAATTGATTTTCCACTAATTTTTGAAATTTGAGAAATTTTTCGAAGAAATCAGATTTGTTCTTTAACGGATAAATTCAAGTATAACGAGTGCAATCATCGATAAGAACAACATAATATTTAAATTGTTGGCAAGATAATATTGGGGCAGGTCCCCATAAGTCACAATGTAATTTCTCTAAAGGAAATTCAGAGATGTTATTAGATAAAGAAAATGGGATTTTGCAGTTCTTTCCCATTTGACAGGCAGTACAAATGGTTTTGATTTTGTCCCAACTAGAGATATCGATAAAGTGCTGAGATTGCAAAAATTTTAAAGACTTTGAATGGGGATGTCCCATTCGTTGATGCCAGATGCCTTAAGGTGCTTGGCTTGAGAACACGGCTAGAGCCTGATGTTTCATCTCTTCCAAGGCATAGAGGCCTCCTTTCTTTCGGGCTCTAGCGAGTATCTTCCCCTGTAAAAACTTAACAATAAAAGAGTCAGCAGAGAATTCAATAGTACATGCATTTTCTTACGTTAATTGACCTACATATATCAATTTTTTTTTTTTTTTATGTTAGGGACGATTAACACATTGTTGAGATGTAACGTCCCATTTTGTGTTTTTATTGTCCCTTGACCAGTATGAGACATATTTAAGCTTTCTCCGTTTCCGACATATATAGATTCATTACCTTTATATGGAGTAATGTTAGAGATCTTACCGGGATTGTTTATCATGTGCGTTGTTGCCCCAGAGTCGGCATAGAGGGTTGTATCATTGTTGTTTTGAATATTCATAGCAGCGAGAGCCTTTGGAAGATGATCTTCTGGTTGAAAAGAGTGGTCAAAATGGTTCCAGCACTCTAGGGCAAAATGGTTAGCTTTCCCGCAGATTTGACATGTGCTGGTAGTTTCTCTGGGCTGGAAGTTTTGACTTATGTTTGGTCCAGTTTGCTTCCATTGTGAGCGGCTTCCATCATGCTTGGTTTGATGGGGGTTGTTGGTTCGAGCCGCTGGGGTGAATCCTCTCCCGTGGGAGGTGAATCTACCATTACCGCAGCCTCGACCTCTTCCCCTTTGGCCGAAGAAGGCTTGATCATGGCGTATGGAGTGGCTTTGTTCTTCCTCGTCGCTTATGATCATCTGTTCATGAGCTTGTAGTGCTGACACAAATTGATTGTAAGATGGGTAGGGGGCTTTTGCTAACATAGCTGTACGAAAGTTATGATATTTAGCACCAAGCCCCCTAGCTAATTGAAA
>JAUPMG010086683.1:0-12681 GCA_031762675.1 Pachysandra terminalis | reverse complement strand
ATTGTGCAATGTCTAGCTCCCTTAAACTTTCTAAATGACCCATGGATCGGGTGTTGGACCAATGACTCATGAACCAGATGGCTCAAAGGGCATTAGGTGTAAAGAACACCTATGCGGGTTTACTTACTCGAATCATAAAGGCTACGAAACTAAGCTAGCCACAATATCAACCATTCCAAACTCCTCACCTTTTGACGCGAG
Source organism: Pachysandra terminalis (assembly GCA_031762675.1). NCBI lineage: Eukaryota > Viridiplantae > Streptophyta > Magnoliopsida > Buxales > Buxaceae > Pachysandra > Pachysandra terminalis. The sequence goes on along the minus strand of JAUPMG010086683.1, from coordinate 12,480 downwards.
CACTCATTGCTTATTGAGGCATGAGGCCCGGTTACTCAGCAAAAAGCTAAAAATGATCAATAATTAAGCACTTAATCACTTCTTTTTATTGATAAAAATAAACCATAATATCATGCAAAGGTTATTCACCCACAAGTCAACCAACATAACTTAAGTCATCAAGATCATCCATAAATGGTTCCATTTTTCATACTTCAAAAACTATGTGTTAGTGTGCTTGTGCAAGGTTCAAAGTGAAACAAGTGAAATCACACTATCCAATAATAGGTAATAAAGGGCAATATTTAGACTTCTTAGTCAAATGATCATGTGTGCATGTGTTTAAACTTATCAAAGAAATATAAATCAAAGTTCAAAGTTCAATAAAATTCTCAAGAATAACACATCTAGTCATTTGAAAAAGTTAAGGCTTCGGTGGATGTCTCGATAGATGCCTAGTAGATTCTCGGTAGATGTCTCGGTATGTACCAAGCTTCCGTTGATTGTCCAGAGAGTTTATGACTCTCGGTGGATGTCTCGGTAGATTCTCTGTTTATACCAAGCTTTGGTTGATTGTCCAGAGAGTTTATAGTCTCGGTGTATGTCTCGGTAGATGCTCGGTAGATTCTTGGTAGATGTCTCGGCATGTACCAAGGATCTACCGAACGGGCAATTTAACCCAGAATTTGGTTTTTCTCCTAGGGTTTCGTGCCCACATCTACACAAACACATTTCAAAATAAGAACCTGAATAACTAAGGGTCTATAACCCCCCCCCCCCCTCCCAACTTAAATTAGACATTGTCCTCAATGTTCAAGATGTGCACATAAGTGAAAAGAAAGTTAGGGATTTTCCAATAAATTGAAGTACAAAAGGGAAAGGAAAGAAAGTACCTGAGCAATAATGAGTTTCCCAAAGTAGATCCTGCAGATTGGTTAGAAATCCCAAAATAAAAGAAAAACAAAGCAAAAATAAGAAAGAAACTATGATACAATGATTTAGAAGGTATAATGAGGACTAATTAGCATCCCCATAGGTAGGGATCTCAAGAGACATAGTCTCTTGTTCCGGTACAACTCCTCCTAGGTATGGTCTCAACCGCTGTCCATTCACTTTTAAAACACGACCATCCTTAGGGTCCTTAATTACTACAGCCCCATGGTCAAACACTTCTTTTTATCATGAAACAGTTTCATGATTTCTTTATAATTCCGAGTGCTCAAATGTTTTTCTAATAATCTTTTTATCATGAAACAGTTTCATCATTTCTTTATAATTCCGAGTGCTCATGTAAGCTTCATTCCTAAGCTCCTCTAGTTCACTCAGTTGGAACTTTCTCAATTGACCGACATCCTGTAGATCAAGGTTAAAGGCTTTAATAGCCTAATAAGCTCTATGTTCCATCTCTACCAGTAAGTGGCAAGGTTTACCATTGACAAGGTGATAGGGAGATATGGCTAGAGATCCTTTATAAGCAGTACGATAGGCCCATAACGCATCAACTAGTCGTAAAGACAAATCTTTACAGTTAGGACTAACCGTTTTCTCAAGGATTTGCTTAATCTCTCTATTAGCAAGCTCAACTTGCCCACAAGGTTGGGGGGGTGATACAAGGTGGACAACCGATGCACCACTCCATACTTTTTCACAAACGCCTCAAATGGGCGGTTACAAAAGTGCCTCCCATTATCACTAATTATGGCCTTAGGCATTCCAAATTGTTAGAAAATGTGTTCTCTCAAGAATTTTAACACGGTCCTATGGTCATTCTACTTGCATGCTATGTCCTCGATCCATCTAGATACATAATCTATTGCCAATAAAATGTATAGATTACCAAAAGATTGGGAAAAAGGTCCCATGAAGTCAATCCCCCAACCGTCAAAGGCTTCAATCTCAAGGATAGGGGAGATTGGTATCATGTTCCTACGTATGATCCGTCCCAATTCTTGGCACTCTAGACATTTTATAATGAAGTTGTAGGTGTCCTTCAACATGGTAGGCCAATAAAACCCACACTGCAATATTTTTGCAGCGGTTTTCTTAACAGAGAAATGGCCACCATAAGCTTCTGAATGGCAGAATCTTAAAACACTAAGGATCTCACTATCTGGGATACACCTTCTTAAAATTTGGTCAGGACAATATTTGAATAAATAAGGGTCATCTGTCACGACCCGAATTCCAGGGTATGCTTCATGAACACATGAGCATAGTCCTAGGATTCTAGGCATGACTCTCACCCCCAATCCAACACACAGCAAAAGGGGGTGGCACACCCAAAAGTACATCTAATAAATCAACATTTCCTTGAAAGAATAAACAGCGGAAGCAAAATAATTATGTAGATGATTCAAACTGATACAAGGTTTAAATACATCAACAATAAACCATAAGTACAAGAATAGGGTGATAACGCAGCCTAACCAGAAAAGGAGTTCAACTACTCCAAACAAAATACAACATGGTCCAAACAGCAGGTACGCAGAAGAAAACCAAGTCTTCTCGTCACTGCTCCAAGTCATCCAGGTACCAACCACAGCGTCTCTAAACATGCCACCTGAAATCTTGGGAGCCAGAAAGGCCTGAGCTACGCGTTCAGCAAGTACAATGTACTAATCAAGAGTCACACACTTGAATACATAACCATGAATGCATGCCATGCCATGAAATGCAGTGGTTTGTTCATTAAATGCAATGACATGAACAAGTAAACCACAAGCCAAACATGATGGCCATTACAAACAAGTGAATGCAATGAATGAGATTGGTAAAGTGAAGTCAGATGTGCACGTTGATCCCCGTCAGTGCCATCATGCATCTCTCAAGAATACATGCAATCAATCGGACTATGGCCACCTCAGATTCCATGTGTATAGCATAGTTTGAAAGGTATCGCAACCCCAGGGTTCTTCCCGTGTATTTCTATCAGGGATTCCACTTCCTCCTCGAGGGGGAATCCAAGGGCATCACCTCGTGAACTTCCCTCCGTGACACATCACCTACCCACGCTATCAATCAGGTTACCCTCTATATATATAACACAACATATATAGGCATCCTTGGGCTCTTGGGCTAGCTAATCCCTCACCCATAAATCATGTTAGATTTATATAAATATATAGTTCACACAGGACTCCAGAGAATCTATATCTCATTTGGCACTCAACTTAGAGTCTAACTATCCTCACATTATCCATTGGTCCTCCTTATGAGGAACCAAGATCGTTCTAGGGTCTGAGTCTCACACAGGGACCTTCAATGCATGCATGTCCTTTTAATGCATGAAATTAACATTCAACTACATGATATGCATAAGAGTAATCATAATTGCATAACATGATTCATTCAACCCATACTGAATCACACACATCTTAAAAATGCAGGGAATAAACAAATAAATAACTGATGCGTCTTTACATAAGTCCATATACACATGGCACCAATGTACCAACTAACAATATAATCCACCAAGCATTTGATCATCAAAAATCAAGTTCACAGAATCATTTACTATATACTAATACTACGAGTCATGTATAGGCGTATGAGGTTCATGTTCCCACCTATCAGGTTTATACAACACATTACAATCTAAGTCCTCAAGAGTACGCAAGTGTCAATCAATTTGTACATACATAAGGATAATCAACATTAAGTAATCATGCTTCATTCAGTTCATAATGATTAATAAACATCTCAACCATTCCATGTACGCCAACATTTAAAATTTGAACGCCAAACCCCACCCTCAAGTCTTTCCTTAAAGTCTCTCAATCACCCCTGTCGACGGGTGCTATCGGTGGACCGACAGGTCCGCTGACCAAGTCTACAGGTTCAAAAATACATCCCTCGGTAGGTCCCGTCGGTGCAGCGACGAGTCCACCGACGCCCATCGGCGGGTTCCGTTGGTTCCACCGACAGATCCCATGACCAAAACTCCTAAATCCATTGTCCGTCGACAGGATCCATCGGTGCCACCGACGAATCCACAGACCAAATCTCCCAAAATCTCAGTCCCTGTCGGCGGGTCCCGTCAGCGGACCGACGTGCCACCGAAGGTATCCCCTCTATGGTTGATTCGTCAGTGGGTCCGTCAGTGCCACCGAAGATCCACCGACCGGGATGGTCTATGCCCTAACTTGTTGGCGACTTCCGTCGGTGGACAGACGATACACCGATCAGGCTGGTCTATGCTTCGTCGGTGGGTGTGGTCGGTAGATCGAAGACTCACCGACGAGCGCAATTTCTAGGTTTTCTTGCCCAGATTTCACCCCCAATTGGTGTTCTCCTATTCTAATCGTTTTGGTCTCCTTCCTAAGGTCAAGTTAGGTCTGAAACACAAAACCAAGTATATCAATTAGCCACACATACATTTGAAATCAAACATCAAGCATTTAAGGGCAATCAATCACTCAAAATGAAACAAGAAATATGAAATGAGCAACATACACCTTAAAATACATAATACACCAACAAGAACCCAAAATCATGAAATGCATAAGCCAATATACTCAAGAATCATGAATCACGACTCCATCTCATGTTTTCTACATGTAAAACATTCAAGTATGGAATCCAAGAAGTACACAATGTACTTACCTCAAACCAAAAACGAAATCCTAGCTTGTGAGCTCCAAATCTTCAAGTCAATCCCGTTCTTCTTCTTCCTCTTGTTCTTCTTGCTCTCCTCCAAGATCTTTTTTTTCTCTTCTTGTTCTCTTCTCAACAAACACAAGAGAAAATAAACCCTAGGGTTAGGTCAAATCATCTAACCCCATCCCACTTAATCTCAGCCTTAGATTTTAGATTTTTCTTAAGTGACAAAATCCCCACTCTTGATTCAGATATTTATGTGAGGGTGCTAATGTGTGTGTTCATGTAGGAAATCCCATGTGTTCTAGCCAATAAAAGTAAACCTAAGTAAATTTTTCTCAAAACCCCCAAATCATTAAAACTCAAACTCAAAAATTTTCAAAATCACACTTTTCGCCCAAAAACATTTATTAAAATTTTCGGGTTGTTACATCATCTCAATAGTAATACCTTACCTCAACAAAAAATTTGCGCCTATCTTACGCACTCCAATATTCTGGGATGAAGCCTGTGACAAGGTAATTTACTATGTGTGCATACCATGGTAGCTCCGTCACCACAAAAAGTTGCTCATCCGGGAAGGAATCCCAAATAGGCATTTCTTTTGTATCCTCCTCGAATGTATGCCGGGAAAAATGGTTCGCTACCACGTTCTCTACTCCCTTCTTATCTTTGATCTCGATGTTGAATTCTTGCAAAAGCAAAATTTAACGTATTAATCGTGCCTTAGCTTCCCTCTTGGAAAGAAGGTATTTAAGGGCGGCATAATCTGTAAAAATAGTAAGGGAATTACCAATCAAATATGAGCGAAATTTATTCGAGGCAAATACTACTGCTAGCAACTCTTTTTCTATGGTGGTGTAATTCATTTGTGCACTATTGAGAGTTAGACTAGCATTATAAAAAAACATGAGGCATTTTATCTTTTCTTTGTCCTAGGATTGCCCTTACTGCATAATCACTTACATCACACATGATCTCAAATGGTAAAGACCAATCCGAGGGTTGCATTATGGGAGCGGACGGAGGCATATGAATTAGCTTTTTGAAGGCTACTTGGCACTCTTTCGTCCATTCAAAAGTGGAATCTATAAGTAGAAGATTACAAAGGGGTTTTGCTATAGAACTAAAATCCTTTATAAATCTCCTATAGAATCCTGCATGCCCTAAAGAGGATCTAACTTATTTCACGGTCTTAGGGTTGGGTAGATTGAGAATTAAATCAACTTTAGCTTTATCTTCCTCTATGCCTTTAGAAGACACTATATGTCCAAGAACAATTTTGGAAGTGACCATAAAATGGCACTCTCCCAATTAAGGACCAAGCCTTTTTCTTCACAATGGGCTAACACCAGTTTCAAATTTTCAAAACAATTATTAAAAGAGTCACTAAAGACAGATAAGTCATCCATGAACACTTCCATAAATTTCTCAACCATATCACTAAAAATGCTAACCATACATCTTTGGAAAGTGGCTGGTGCATTACATAAACCAAATGGCATTCTTCGGAATGCGAGGGTACCAAAGGGGCATGTGAAAGTGGTCTTTCCCTGATCTTCTATGGCGATCTCTATCTGGTAATAACTTGAATAGCCATCTAGGAAGTAATAATAGGCATGACTAGCTACCCTCTCTAATATTTGGTCAATGAATGGTAGCGGGAAGTGGTCTTTCCTAGTTGCAGCATTTAGCTTCCTATAATCTATTCACATTCTCTAACCGATAACTAAACGGGTTGGGATCATCTCATTTTTAGCATTTTTTACCACAGTTATTCTAGACTTCTTAGGAACCACCTGAGTTGGGCTAACCCGTTTACTATTAGAAATGGGGTATATGATACCCGCATCTAACAACTTTATCACCTCATTTTTAACAACTTCTTTCATTGTAGGATTAAGCCTATGTTGGGGTTCTCTAGAAGTCTTACAATCATCCACTAGGTATATCTTAAGTGTGCAAATCAATGGGCTGATGCCCTTGATGTCAGCTATGCTCCAACATATGGCTGATTTGTGGTCTCTCAAAACAGTTAATAACATACCTTCCTGTTCTTCATCTAGTACATAAGAAATAACCACTGGAAAGGTCTCACCTAGGCCTAGAAACGCATACTTAAAACCACTTGGCGGCAGTTTAAGTTCCAATTGTGGTGTTTCTTCGCATGAGGGCACGATCTTCTTCTCACTTTTTGGCAACTCCTCAAAGCGAGGTTTCCATCCTCCATTGGCTGCCATCACTTGTTCTTCTTCCAACACCTGTGAAGAATCCAAAAAAGAATATATTTCAGAATTATGTTCTAAATCATGTGAATCAATATTAGTAGTAAGAAGAGTTTCAAAGGGATCAGAAAAATAGTTTTTATCAAACTCTTCTGGAACCACTGTCTCAATCAGGTTCACACATTTGCATTCCTCATCCTCCCATTACTGTCTCATCACGTTGAATATGTTGAGCTCTGCAGTCAATGAACCAAAACGATCTTCATCCTCCCATTCCTACAATTAATTAAGGCATTAGCTGCAGCAAGAAAAGGTCTACCAAAAATAATAGAAATGTTAGCACCAAGATGTAAGACAGGCTCAGTATCCAAAATAATAAAATCAACAGGATAATAAAAATTTTCAATTTTTACCAGTACATCCTCAACTACTCCCCTTTGTGCCTTTATAGATCGGTCAGCTAACTGTAAAGTTACTTACGTGGGTCTCAATTTACCAAGTTCTAATTGTTGATACACAGTAAAGGGGAGTAAATTGACACTTGCCCCAAGATCAAGCAATGCACACTCAATCATGTAATCTTCATAGTACAAGAGATCGTAGGACAACCCAGATCTTTGTACTTTGGAGGGACCTTATGTTGGATGATTGCACTTACCCGTTCCGCTAGGAATGCAATCTTCTTCAAGTGATGTTTCCTCTACACAGTACACAAGTCCTTGATTATCTTGGCATAGGTAGGCATCTGCTTAATGATATGCAATTAAGGCAAGTTAATCCTAACTTGATGCAAATGCTCTAAGATCTCTCTTGTGACATCCAAATTCTTAGGAGCTTAAGGGCTTGTGGGAATGGTGTTGGGAAGGGACACTTCTCATTCTTCTCAGCCTTAGATGGCTCACCCTCATCTCTTTCTTTCTATTTCTCAACTAAGGTCTCCTTAGGTTTCTCACTTACTTTAGGAGTTCTTTTTTCAATTTCCTTACCACTCCTCAAAGTGGTAACAGCTTTAACTTCTTCATGCTTATCATTGGCACCTATTTTCAGATTTTGAATATTGGGATTGGATTGAGTTTGGGAAGATAGTTTCCCTTTCCCAGGTCCACTCTAAGCATTAGTAAGCCTATCTAGATGGTTCTTGGTCTCTCTCACTTCCTCATGTATCCTAGTGAACATAGACTAAAACATCTGATTTTGTTCACTCTGTTTTTGCATGAAAGTGCCAAGAACATCCTCTAAGAAAGGTCTAGATGATGATGAGGGATAATTATTCCTTGGAGGAGGGGGTTTCTGCACATTGTCACTCTTACAACTCAAATATGGGTGGTTCGGGTTGTAAGTGTTCGAATATGCTGAATTATGTGGCCGGTATTGATTAAATGCCAAAACTTGCTCTTCTAGCACATTTAAAAACTGTGAAAGTGATGTGTAATTATTTGTGGCATGGTCTATCTCATGACAGATTTTACAAGCTGTCATTGGTTCCTCTCTAAAAACAGCACTAACACCTTTGTTTCCCTTCATCTTGAGTGTATCAATTTCCTTAGTCAAAAGACTAATTTTGGCACTTATATTATCCTCTTCTCTTACCTTAAAGACACTTCCACGAGAAGCAGTAGTGTTGGTTCTGGTTCGGTCTGTAGAGTCCATAGGGCTAGGTCCAGTCCAAGAGTTAAGTTTTCAGCAATTTCATCCAAATAATCTATAGCATCTTCGGGTTCTTTCTGTAAGAACCCTCCTCCACAGGAGAGTTGGACGAATTGTCTATTCCTAGGTGTAAGTCCTTCATAGAAATAGCAAACCAACCTCCAATTTTCATATCCATGAGTTTGACAGAAATTGAAGAGCTCCTTATACATTTCCCAAGCTTGGAATAAGGTCTTATTTTCTCCTTGGACAAAACTAGATATCCTTTTCACTTGTTCGACTTTATGGGGTGGGAAATATTTCTTATAAAATTCATGACCCATCTCACCCCAATTACCTATAAACCTAGGTTTCAAGGTATACAACCAAGCTTTAGCCCTGTCTTTAAGAGAAAATGGGAAAACTCTCAACTTAGCAGTCTCTATTAAATTTTGTGCATAGAAACTACTATTGAATTTCTCGATGGATCTAACATGCACATATGGGTTTTCATTGTCCAAACCCCTAAAATCAGGAAATATAGCCAAAATCCCTTGCTTTAACTCTACATGAGGTGCATTGGGTGGAAACATGATGCAAGAAGGGATGGAACTCTGAGTAGAGTGTAACAAATCGTACACAGTTATCTTGTTTTCATCAGGATTACTTAGAACTTCATCACCCATTGTGGATGATGTCGGTGAAGGTGTAGGTGCGTTAAAAAGGTCACCACAATAAGTCTCAAATATCTCTAATCTGCCTTTTTCATTTCTAATCCAAACGCTCATGCACCAACAATTGCAAATCAAAATAAAAAAACAAAAAAATAGAATTAAAGGAGAATGGAACGAAGTTACCAATAGAGTGAATTCCACCGGTTATGCTTGTTCCAAAAAACTTGACTTTGAATATGCCGCAACTCCTCGACAACGGCACCAAAATTTCCTTGCTTACTCCCAAGTGCAGGAGTTCAAAGAAATATAATACTCAGTGAGTCTGAGGTTGAACCACAGAGAGCACGGAATTCAAGACAAAAAAGATTAAGGAACAAATATAATTGTGGAAAATTACTGGTATTAAAAAGGAATAATTAAGGGATCAAAAGTAAATAAAAAGGTTTAAATTCAATAGTGAGAATGCTCAGGCATCGGGGCAGTTCCTTGAACCGGTATGAAATTCATTGTAACTCGGATAAAATATTAAATTTGATTGCTATGAAGACCTTTGACTCGGTTGAACAAAAATAATTCAGGAACACATCGTAATCGTAGTTAACGACATGGCTAGAATACTTTTAGAAAAACCCATTCAATTTAATTCTGGATTCCTATTAGAAACCATGAGAAATTTCTCTTAATAATGAAAAAAACATGATTGAACTCATAAAAAGTATGGAAGAACTCATACATGACAAGGAATCATAGTAAATGAACAATCAAACATAATTTAATTAAAACTCAAAAATAATTACAATAAACTCATACTAATTACAAGGGAACATCACCCCTAGCCTTTGCAAAGAACTAAGCTTCCATGGAAGAAGAAGAAAATACAGAAAAATATAAAAAATTAAGAAAAAAAGGGATAATTCAAAGGAGGTCTGGTCCTCCTTATTTATAAAACCCACGAACCAAAAACCTCTTAAAAATGATGATTTCTTCTTCTTTTCCATGCCAAAACGCAGCAGTCTTCCTTCTTGGTCGTCTTCCTCTTCTTTCCAAATTCAGTTTGCTGGCAAAGAATGCACGAACAACAACTTCTTCCAATTTGGGTTGCTGTTTCCTAATTCCATTCTGCTCCTTTGATCTTTGTTCTAATTCGGTTACTTCCTCTTCAGCCAATTCTCGATCTTCCTCTTCTTCCTATGCTAAAACACACTTGCTAATTCTCCACTCTTTGGTTTCAAATTTCTCTATTCTTTCCGATTCGTTGCTGGTCGTTTCCTAACCAGTTTGATCGTGGCTTCCTCCTTATCTCGCCTATTGCCAATCTCGGATTCCTTGCTTTTTCAATTCAAGGACATGCCAAAACGACCACCACCTTCACTTCTAATTTCGATTCTAGTTCTTCTTACCAAACATTAATTATGTCGTTGGAAGAACAAGCCAAGGACAAAACGAGTTAGACCGATTGGGTTGAACCAGCTCGGTAGGCGCTGGGTCGGCTTGTCTTGGTCGGGTCGGGTTTCTTCTTTTGTCTTTAGTTTGATTCCCTTTGAACTAAATCCGACCCGTCTGATCCAATCCGACCCGATCTGGATCTGAATTCTCTTGATCAAAGCTTGTCTCCAAAACTGTCCCTGCATCAATAAATTAAGTATAAATGAGACAATTAAATTATAATGCAATAGTAAAAATAGAATTGGCAAATTCTATGTAAAATGAAGAGTTTAATATGAGAAATACCATATAAGTCATGTAATTAAGGGTTTAGTATGTAAGAACTCATGACTTATCAGTCGGCATATTTCTTCTGTCGGTGTTGTGCAATGAGATGTCTTCCGTACAATGCTTCAAATGGTGCCTTACCAATGCCTGATTGGTAAATGTTGTTGTATGAGAATTCCACAAGTGGTAAGTGGTCTTTCCAACTGCCCTTAAAGTCCAGGATGCATGCTCGAAGTATGTCTTCCAACACTTGGTTAACTCGCTTCGTTTGTCCATCCGTTTGAGGGTGGAATGTTGTCCTGAAGTTTAACTATGTTCCTAAAGCCTTATGCAAACTCCCCCAAAAATTAGATGTAAACTGAGCTCCTAGGTTTAAAACAATCGATATCGGTACTCCATGAAGTCGGATGGTTTCCTTCACATAAATCCTTGCCAAATCATCGGTGTTCATCATTATTCTTGCTGCAATGAAGTGTACAGATTTCGTCAATCTGTCTACGATCACCCAAATCATGTCATGATTGTTGCGGATCTTAGGTAGTCCCGTAACGAAATCCATCAAGATGTGCTCTCACTTCCATTCTCCAATTGGTAAGGTTTGTAGCATTCTCGCTGGTACCTCTTCATCCTTCATCCTTCTCCACCCATATTGCCTTCTTATGTCGTGGTACATCTTAGTCCTTCTGGGATGAATTGAGTAACATGACCGATGTGCTTCTTCCAGAATTTCGTCCTTGACTTCCTTGTCATTGGGTATGCAAAGTCGTCCTTCGAACCTCATGCTTCCATCTTCCTCCGTAGTCCAGTCCGTACTTTCAGTATCATTGGCTAAGTCTTGCATCCACTTTTCCTAAGCTTGAAGTTCAACAATTCTGGCCTTCAACGTCGGTTTAGTAAGGATGTTGTACAGCTTCACGCCTTGATCTTCTTCCTTTATTTCCACGTTCATCTCAGAAAGTGCCTCGTACATGAGCCATTCTTGCACCATCGTGTGTGCCACCATGCTGCGAGGTTTCTGACTTAACGTGTTCGCCAATACGTTAGCTTTGCCGAGATGGTACTGCAATGAAAAGTCGCAGTCATTCACTAGCTTCATCCATCTTCTTTGTCGCAGGTTTAAGTCCTTTTGTGAGAAAATGTACTGCAAACTCTTGTGATCTGAGAAGACTTCAAAAACTTCACCGTATAGATGATGTCTCCATGACTTAAATGCGAAAACTACCGCTACAAGTTCCAAGTCATATGTAGGATAATTCCTCTCATGTGGCTTGAGTATTGGTCGATCCTTTCGTCCTTTGTCTCTTTTGCGGATCAGTTGGGTTGCTTCTGAAATTTCCAGGTCTGAAGGTGTTCTTCGCCCTTTGATCTTGTACCTTCCGAAATTCAAGCATATCCTTCTCTACCTTACGAGCACAATCCACCACCTGGTGGTACTCCGTGAACTCCCTTACGATCAATCGGCTCTTAATGCTAGGCTTTAATCCACTCTCAAATTTGAATGACTTCTTCTCCTTATCGTCAACTGCGTAGGTAGCATACTAAGATAACTCAGTGAATTTTGCTGCATACTGTCATTGTTCCTTGCTACAACTTCATGAATTCCAACTCTTTCTCCCTTCTAATAGTTCTAGGAAAATACTCCAAGTAAAATCTCACCTTGAAATCTT
>JAUPMG010086672.1:0-12681 GCA_031762675.1 Pachysandra terminalis | reverse complement strand
ATTACTTTACTTTCGTTTACAAACCATATGTTATGTTGATTTGAACTATTTGGGAATTGTGTTGTAATAAGGCCCAGCTGAGTGCCAATTAGTTATTTATTTTCATTTGTTATTGTATTATTTCTTGCTTCCGCAATTCTATGGTTGATGAATAATGTTGTATTTATCTCATCTGATCTTGGTTTTGTTAAGCTGATCCGCCGTCTAGAAATAGATCCCGAAGGTCACGTCTCGTGATCTGTGCCATCCCACCTAGGGATCAGGGTTACGGGTTCGGGCGTGACACCAAGAGACCAACTAAAACCAAAACAAAAAAAAAAAAACTGGTCGGTTGACCCATCGGTTGATCGATTGTCGACTGACAAACCCAGAAACCTATCGGTTGACCCCGTCTGTTGATCGATGGTCGACTGATGGCTCAGAAACCCAAAATTTTGAATGTTTTTGATTCATGCATAGATATTTTAGCAAAAATTTATTAGAATACACATGTTAAAATAAAATTCCGAATAAAACCCAATACTTACTTCATAAGAATACTTAATTTACCTTGTAAATTCCATGGTGTTAAAACCCAAAAGTTACTATTTTTATCATGTTCTTCATAAAAGATGTAATTTTTAAGATCATACTCAAAGAATATGACAAAGACACCCAATTCATATCAAAAATATAATTTAATCTGAATACTTACCTTGCACTCGAATTGATGTTGAGATGAACACCTTCTCTTCTTCTTCTTCCTCTTCTTCTGCAATTCCTCTCCTTGCTGCTCCAGAAATCCTTTTCTCGTCTTGTTCAATAATGAAATCCAAAGTTCACTCTCTAGTGTTTGTATAGAAGCTCTAGAGTGTCGTACTTATTCTAAGAGTTGTTAGTTTATGATAATGTGTTAATTTTCAGTGTTTAGATGAGACTAGTTTAATCCTAACCATTAGATTAAAGTGTCCTAGTTTTAAGTTGATATGTCTTTTGACTTAGACTTATCTTAATCCTATTTATATTTAAACTCTCTTCTTTTAATTCCTAATCTTTAGTTTAATTTCTCCTAGAAACTTCCAGGCACACATCTGGACTTATGAGATTATGATAGTGTGTGTTGTACTTAGTTTCCTACAGTACAACCCACCAATCACAATGATTCAAAGTCAACTCTGTAGCTAATTTCCAAAATATTTAAATTAACCCCTATATTTTGGTAAATAACACATTGACCCTTAAAATTGTTTGGGTTATTACATTGACATCCCAACACTCATCACAAATCGGTATCTTGAGATCATTCACATCTAGTGCGTCGGAAAGGATTTGCATTGCATTGGTTTTATCACATTGGGAAAAAGGCAAACCTGAAGGATGCTCCAAAATTGTGTCATTCGGTACAGGTAGGAAATCTAAAATAAATCGAAATCAAAGGATTTTCTGAAATGTGGAAAATCATTAAAGTGAAATAGATGGAGACCTACTAAAAGAAAGTGACTTACTCAAAATATGTGTTGGGATATCTGGATCATCAATCCTAGTTGAAACTGCTTAGGAAGTTGTACTCTCTACCACCACATGAACTAGTGTGTAGGATCTCTCCATATATGCCGCCCTTTAACGAGCTCTCTTAGCAGCCTCCCTGGTATCGTTATCTTCATGTATGAACACAACAACAAAAGAAGCTCCTCTGGTTACTTCAGATGGTCAAGGTATGATGCATGCCTTTAGCAGAATGTGATCAGTATAATCCTCTCCTGATTCTCCATTATCAGTAGATGCTCTTATAGCAACATCTACGTAATCCACCATTGGCACAATGATCTTCAACGACTTAGGAAAGGAATGCTCCCTATTTTCAAAAGTCACAAGACGGTCGCTTTTCTGATACGAAAGAGAAATCTGTTTGTTGTGGTTATTCCTTTCTTGGTAGCTTTATGATCAACCTTTCTTTTGGATGAATTGACTTGGTAGCTCGAATCCTCACTGTCATACTGAATCTTCGGACTACCTTTGTCTACGAATGGGATTACAGTGTTATCCCACCAATAAAGATAACTACAATCATACTGAGCATCAATGTTGGCACAATGATAAGGGATATAAAATTATGCTTCACTAACCAACCTAGTAAAGGAAAACGAAAAGCGGAATAAGGTGGAGGCCTCAACTCGAGATAAAAATCATACTAGGGTTCCAAGAAGTCGTTGGTGAAAGCCGTGATGCCTAGCAAAACGATGTGAACTATATATCTCCAAATTGAGAACTAATCCATGATGATACATAACATACCCGGATTGGATACTCATCATGAACTCATTGGTTTCTGCAGTTAGAGTAGGGTTGTCCCTTTACAGGTCTTGGATGATGCAACCAAGCATGATGCCAGTAGAAGTCCTTCATGGTCATGGCTCCACAGATAATATCTCATGCCTTCTTTGTTGTATCCTTAAAAAAATTAATACGCATTTAAAGTGCCTTGAAATCGCTGGAATAAAGGATAACCACAAATCTTCATCAATGTCAAAAAATACACCATGTGCAAAATATAGACCAACCCATGCATAAAGAAAATGACCTAAAAAATGAATGACATTGTCCCGATATCGCCATCTTTTTTAGTGTTGAAGTAGGTCCTTGAAATCCCTTGATATGTTCCTGAGAGTATCGGAGGAACCCAATTGTATACCGTTCTCTAGGCTATATGTTCCTGAGAGTATCGGAGGAACCCAATTGACAGTACAAATCGGAAGAACCACAAAACTAAATATGCATCTAAACACACTTCTTCCTAAAAAAAAATGAGTCAAACAAAAAATCCAACCAAGAGATTGAGTCAACACCATACTTCCTATATCCTTCGACTGCCTCTGTGCGTGAAAGAATCCTATGTATCTTTTTGGATTGATAACATTCTCCAGTCTTCTTATCAAACTTAAAGGAGTTGGCTGCAACCTTGTAATATTTGGAGACAAGAGGGTTAGGAAGCCAGTTCGCCTTGGGATACCAAAACTTGAGCCAGTCTAAGTGCTTGATTCGATCAGAATTCTTCTTAAGGGAGATCAAAGCATAGGCTTTAAACAAATACAAGCAAGACTTTAGTAAAGTATTCAATTCATCCAAGAAAGGGACAATTTCTTTGAAATACTCTCTACCTATAAAGAGTCCAGTTATCTAGCGTATGTCCCAAAGAGAAATCCCTATCTCACCCCGGCTTGTCACGATGGTTTTGGTCTTCGGACACCATATCATAAAAAGAGCACGGTATATGTTGGTGGGACGAGAATAATCAAAAGTCACTAGAGAAATGGAAAGTGCAAGCCCTTTAATAACATATACATGAACAAGCTTATTGTACGCTTCAGAAGTCCAATCCTAAAACCCATTAAGATACTAGATATCTGATAAGTGCCTAGCACTTGCACTTCTAAGCTCATTATTCATGATTATTAATCCAAGAGTGGTGTTGAAATGAATGAATTAATGCATATTTCATTATTCTACAGGTTTGGGAGCGTTCGAGAAAATTTAGATTAAGGACGGGTCAGATCAAGCTTAAAAAGAACAAAATCCAAAAATAAGAGAAGACCAAGCTGCTAGCACGCCAACCCAAACCCGGTTCAGCCCAATTAGTTTTCAAAGGTTAGATTCGTTTCGAGAAAAGGTGAATTATTTTTGGCATTTGGCAAAAGAAGAAATTAGCTAAAGAATTGGGAAGGGACCAAATTAATAGTTTCTAAAAAGAGGAAACCATAACCAAATTGGTTAGTGGGGGAGAAAGAGAAAAGAATTGAATTATAACGGAAATACCAAATTAAAGAGGAAGAGAAACAGATTGGCTAGAGGGCGATTTGGGAAGAAAAGAAGAAAGGCGTCGATTTGGGAATAAAAGGGAAAAGACTGAATTAGAAAAAGGAGGAATAAAATTGAGCAAGGAAGGGCAAGGACCGAATTGGCAGGAAGCTGAATGAAGAAAGAAGAAATGATCGAATTTAATTAGAAAGGGAGGAACAGAATAGGATAGAAGGCAAGAGGACGGAATTGGCAAGTCGATTGGGAAGGAGCATTTTTGCAGAGGTGGAATTCTTTATAGTTGGGATTGTGAGCTTAGGAAGAGGACAGTCGGAGTTTTAGTTTTTGGCACCTTTGCCGGGGATTGATTGTACGGTTGCTTAGGTTAAGAAATTTGACCTTCAAATTATTTCCTAGCTTAGTTTTATTTATTTTATTATTTTATTTTATTTTAGTCTTTTTATTTTTGTCTTAATTTTCATTTTTTTAATTGCAGATTTCTTTTCACTCCTTTGCATTAGCGGCTCAAGTTGGTCTTAAAGAACGATTGAAGCACGCTACAAGAGATAAGTACTTTTACTTTGTAATTGTTGTGGTTGGGTTTAAAATTGGTGTGTGTTGTGTGATTTGGATTGTGGATGCATGGGCGTCGTTTAATGCACCCCACATTGAGATTCTTTGACTTTACACTCACTCCTGCACTTCCCACAATAGACCCACTCACTACAACAATGGCCAGAGAAGAGGAAATACCAAAAACCCTTGGGGACCACTACACCCCAACCACTTTCACTTCACCATCATTCATTAGACTACCCAATGTCACAGCCAATCATTTTGAAATCAAAGCGAGAACTATCCAAATGCTCCCTTCCTTTGATGGTTTGGCCCAAGAGGACCCATACAAGCACTTGAATGAGTTTTTAGAGATTTGTACCACTTTCAAATTGCTCAATTTCATGGATGATGCCGTATGCTTACGGCTCTTCCCATTCTCACTTGGATAGTGAAGATGAGGATCAAGAGTGCAATCTTGGGCGAGCTAGTCCAGTGCCTGGTGAGGATCTTTTCTTTCCTATCACTCCAAAGAGGATGACTATTGCTGTGATTTCACCCAACACCTCTCACCCTTCGTTGTCGGCCGAGGAAGGTATTGGTTCACATTTTTTCTTTGAGTCACATGCATGCGTTCATTGTATCATTATTGCCACCGTCACATCCTCTCTTTTTTTTTTGCAAACACATTTTTTTGTCTTCTCCAGGTGAGATAAGCTGGCAAGAGTGTCCTCCTACTCCTGGTGTGAGTGACGCTACAGATGGCCTCTCATTCGAGAAGGAGACAACTCCTGAGGTGTCGGCTAGCACGGAGGGACGTGTGACATCAAGGTCTGTTGCACTTCGTCCCAAAGTGCCTACTGCTCCTGTCACTTTAGATGTCTCTATTGAGAGAAGCGAAGAGACAGACAAGAGACGGAAGAGGGGGGATCATTCCAACATTGCCTCGGTACCTCCCTATGTCAAGCAAAGGAGGGTGTTATCCACGACTTCGGCGGCTTTGGCTAGCGCGAAAGAAGATTTAGGTGTTCCAGTCTTCGACGCCACTTCATTGGGAGATGAAGACGTTGCCATTTCGCCACCCACTTCTCTTATAGCTCAGGGGGAAATCGGTCTACCCCGGATCAAAGAGGAAAGTCTCCCATGCCGCTAGGGAACAACCATTCTGATGACTTCTTAGGAGATGAGTTGTTAGGCGCAAGCGACGCAAATGCTCATAATAGCCCGGTCCTCTTCCTCGTTGAGCCAGACCCTTGTTCCATGTTGGTAAACGACATAAGCATTCGGATTTCTTATGGCTCCATTCTTCGAAAGATTATCAATAACCACGGTGATCCAGGCACAGTCAGACTCGAAGCTTCTTTTATACCACAGTATGTTCCATAGTTTGGCGTCTTCAAGCGACTCCATTACTTGCACTTTCTTTGGAGGATCTACACGATACGCATAAGGCGTTGGAGGATCCTATTGCTGTGGGGATGAAGTTAGACTGGCTAGTCTCCCATCTGAAGAAGATAGATACCACCTTGGGATATGTTGCGGAATATAGGGAACTGAAAGCCCCTTCGATCTCACGCGAGGATTTGGAGTCTCGCATTGCCAGTCGCAAGTCCAAGTTAGAAGCACTGAGGACTCAATTCTTGGAGGAAGAGAAGCAGCCAGCCACAAATAGTGCGAGGTTGACAGGCGACGCTGAGAGGCTCTCCTTCAAACATTCTTGGCTTGAACGTAGCGGGTTGACTCACGACACTCTCTTAGCAGGTCACTTGAAGAAGACCCATGATGAAACCTTTTCTTAGCTATCATTGTAACTTTTTTTTTAGTAGTAATGGGAGCAACATTTTTTTTATCATCTTATCAAGCATTAATATATTTATCTTTTTTTTGCAATAAATTTTTTTTTGCAATAATAAGATTATCATAATTCAATGGTACGTTTATCGAGAAGATTTCAACATCTATATAAAGGACAAAGGGGGAACTCAAGGGAACTTACCTTGTCCGGGTTGTGTTTCCTCTCCTCCAAGCATATAAAAGAAAGAATTCTGGATTACACTGCATAAGACCGATGTTGCATGGCAAGGATTTAGGCGATTCACACGAAGTTCATGCTCCTACTCCCATGGAATATTGCAGGCAACTCCTTGTATGTCTTCGCGACCTAAGAGATGAGGGAGCACTCCATCCAGGGTGCCTTGAAGTGCATTGGCCCCATACTATCCCAATCCTTCGTGAAGCAAGAGAAACTTTGTTGGGTGCATATCCAACATTCTTCGAAGCTTGTCGAATGACTGATCACATATCCTACCGCAGAGTAATGTGGGTGGATTATTTTTTCCTGGTAGAAGAGATAGCATCATTGTGTCTTGAAAGAACAAAGTCGTATTATAAAGTCTTTTCCGTCGACTCCGTCGCTTTTCTCTGGATGGACACTTTCAATGTCAATTCCTCGAGGGCGCATTGTTTTATCAAACGCGAGGCTATTATGAAGAGATGGAAAAGGAAAAGCTAGACTAGGGAAACTGTGACAACATATTTCTTGCCATCAGGATGGATCTCTCCTACCAATCTGCATCATCCTTAGAGACTCGGACACGTGTGTTGCAATACCAAATGGAGGGTATGCTGATTGATGTTCACCGTGCTCAACTTAGGGCCATCCATAGGGAAGCCGACCCTTACAATCTAATAGGAGTCAGGGAGGATGTCGTCGATCGTCGTAGGATCTTCTTCGATCGCATTTGCGGTTTGAATGCATTCCAAGCCCAGATGATATCATATTTGGGTGAAATGCCTTCAAATCCCGCCTATGATGACGAGGAGAATGGCATTCAGAGATGTGTGCATCGCTTTCTCATCCTTGATGGAATTGGTGTCCACGTTCCCTTTAGTTAGGATAGGAGTGTTGCGTATCAACTAGGAATATCTATTATGTCAGTGTTTGTTTTTTTTTTTTTGAAGCCTTTTAATTTCAATGTAGACTCATACCTTGTCATTATGAATGGAAACGATCTATTTTCTTTGTTCATGATGATGAATATTTACATGCAATAATAAACGCAATTATCCTATAACTCATCAGAAGGATACAAAAATTCATCCTAATCCGAATGACATTCGTGGTACAACTTGATCCATTTGGCATTGATAGGATCGTTCAGAGGCGTTCCATCAATCTGACTTAGTAGGTAATAGCCACTTGCAATGACTTCGCGTATGACGTATGAACCTTCCCATTTTGGAACGAATTTGGAGGCGAATAAATTTGCACGCACATGCATATCTACCTTTAATACTTTATCTCCTTCTTTGAAATCGCGATTGCGGACCATCTTGTTGTATGTTCGTGAGAGACGAACCCGATATATGACGGCCTTATCCTCTGCGTTACTTCTTCTCTGATCAATCAAGTCCAACTCTTTAACTTGTTCGTCGATCGTATCAATATCGTCGTCCACCTGGACAATTGCTAAGGCTATTTGAGCAGACAGTACCTTGATTTCTGCCGGCAAAACAGCATCACTACTGTAGACCAGAGCGAAAGGAGAGTCTTGTGTCAAAGATCTCTTCGTGATGCGATATGCCCACAAAGTCGTAGTAATATTTTTGTGCCACTTCCCCCCTTGGTCTTGTATCATACGACTAAGGATTCTCACCAAGGTCTTGTTGATGGCTTCCTCTTGTTCGTTACCTTTTGGGTAATAAGGAGTTGACCTAACATGCTTAATCTTGTAAGGCTCTATCAGCAATCGGACATCTTTGTTGATGAATGGAGTTCCGTTGTCTGAAATTATTCTACGAGGAATCCTGAATCTACAAATGATGTGATCTCGAATGAAGTTACTGACGGCAGCTCCTGTAGTGCGTCTCATAGGAATCACCTCCACCCACTTAGAGTAATATTCTGTTGCAGTGAGTATCCATATGTGATGACTTGAGTTAGGGCTGATTGGCCCAATCAATTCTAACCCCCATGAATGGAAGGGCCATGGTGTAGATATGTGTTGCAGTTCAACATGAGGAGCATGGATTTTTTTTCCAAACACTTGACACTGATAGCAATGTCTCACATATTCGTGAGTGTCTCTTTGCATGGTAGGCCAATAGTATCATGTTTGCAGTAATCGGTCTAACAAGCGATGACAGCCCTAGTGAGTACCAGACTCGCCTGAGTGCATTTCTTGCATCACATCTTCAGACTCTTTCTGTATTAGACACTTGATAGGTCTCTTAACCCAAGTTTGGCAATAGAGGCAGTCCCCCATTACAAAGAATCTCTTGAAGCGTGTTTTTAGCTTGGCTGCTTCATCCGCATTGTCAAGGAGTTTTCCTAAAGATAGATACTAGATGTAAGGACGCCTCCAATCTCCATCAAGTTTCGTTGCAACCATGCAGTAGTCTCTGTTATTCTCGCTGTTACACCTAGGACAACTCTGTTGTAGCTCATTAGCCTCATTCATCATTGTAGGCCAGTAGCAACCGGCTCGCTGGAGTCTCCTATACAAGGCTTCGGCATCCTTTTGGGAACACTGTTGGTTATGCATCAAATGTTGCCGTTGCGTTGCTTCTTCAAGACCTAGTCATCAGCTAAGCAGTCCAGTAGCAGTCGTATGATATAGTTCTCCATTTAAGTTCATAAAGCTTTTCAACTCCATCGAGATGGTTGACGTGCAAGGATTCTACAAATCCTTGAGAACTTGGGTTCTCCGATCTTCTTCTTCTTCGACATGGATCTTTTCACTAATGGTGACCAGCTCCGTCTTCTTAATAACTTTGACATGGCTCAAGGTTTCATCAAATTTAAGAAGAGCACCTAATGTAGCCAAGGCATCTACATGCTTATTGCTCGTTTGAGGAGAATACTCGAACTTGACTGTGTCAAAGCTGGGTAGTAGCCTTTGCACTATGGTCTGATATTGTGCCACCACTGGATCCTTGACTACAAACTCCCTCAGCACATGCTTGATCACCAGGTTAGAATCCCTTTCACTAATAGATTTCTTATTCCCATCTGCTTTGCGAGCAATAGTCCCAAGACCAAAGTTTATTGGAACAAGGGAATTGTAACTTACAGGCCGCGGAGGTGGCATCGCCGTCTGGAAAAAGTGTCACAATGTCTACACCACCTTCTCCTCTCACAATAGATCCATCAAATTGAAGAAGCCATGATTCTTGATCAGTGACAGACACCACTTCAAACACATCTTCAAGATCACCTTCCAAAACAGGGGAAGCACCAGGGCAGTCATTAAGTCAGCGACGGCTTGGCTCCTTATCTTGGTGGGAGTAGTACATGTCTGATCATATTCTAATAGCAATAGCAACCACTTTGCGATCCTCTCAGAAAGGACCAGGGCAGATAATAATAATCGAATAGGATTCGACTTGGTCATCAATTCGACTTCGTGAGCTAGTAGATAATGACGGAACTTTTGTGTCGCATGCACTAATGTCAAACAATTCTTCTTGGCTTTAGTATACCTGAGTTTGGAACCCCTCAGAGTGCAACTGGTGTAATATACTGGTCTTTCTATTCCCATCTCGTCTTCTTGAGCTAGTAGCTCGCCAACCGCATGTTCTGACACTGCAAGATATAATCTCATGGATTTGCCTTCCATTGGTGCTGACATGGTGAAAGAAGTGGCCATGTCTTGTTTCAACTTATCAAAAGCTTCATCGCATTCCTGCATCCACATAAATTTTGCTTTCTTCTTCAACAATGGTGTCATTGGATGTATCTTGCTTGCCAATCCTAGAATGAATCTTCTCAAATAAGATACTTTCCCCAATAAACTCTTCAATTCTTATTTATTCCTTGGAGGAACTATTTGCTGTATTGCTTCTGCCTTTGGCCGGTCAATATCGATCCCACGTCTATGAACTAGGAATCCGAGGAATTTTCCCGACGAGACACCGAAAGCACACTTCATCGGATTCATCTTCAACTGATAACGACGTCTCCTTTCGACCACTCTTAATAGAACATTCGTATGATGAGCTCATTCTTTCGATTTCACCACATGTCATCTACGTAGTCTTCCACTTCTCTATGGGCATTCGGAATGTCATTTTCTCTTCATCCTTAGCCTCCATCTTTATCTGGTGGTAGCCGCTACATCCATCCATAAACGAGAATTTCTCATTTCCCATCGTCAAGTCAATCAAGACGTCCATGTTTGGCAAATGAAATTCATCCTTTGGGTATGCCTTGTTCAAGTCTCGAACATCCACGCAACAGCGTATCTGACTGTTCTTCTTCTTGATGGGCACGATATTGGCTACCCAAGTCAGATATGTTGTATAGGCTTTATAAATCCTTCCTCTAACAACTTCAATACTTCTTCTTTAATCTTCAGTTCTACGTCGGGTATGAAAACCCGAGGAGCTTGCTTGACTGGCTTAGCATCAGGATCAACATTCAACTTATGTACCACCAAGTTGCGATCCAGCCCCGGCATCTCTGAATATTCCTAGGCAAAGACATCACAATATTCTCGTAGAAGTTTTAGCAACTCAGTCCTCTCGTCTGAACTTAGCCTCTTGCTAACAAGAATGTTCTTGGCAATTCCTCCCATGTCATCGAGGTCGACTTCTTCCATCTCCTCGACTACAGATTTTGATCCGTCTTGCAAGGCTTCAAGTGCCTTTTTGGGATTGCTTCAGACTTTGTCTACGAATAAACATAAGGGGTCATCCGTCATGACATCGAGTTTTTGAGTCGTTGTGGGTTGTTTCCCACTCGACTCCTCGCACTGTCATAAGCCATAAAAGAAGCTCCCATCTTCCCGTTGCACTCTTACATGTTTCATTTCTTGTTCTCTTCCGTCTTCCTTGCTCCACTTTTTATGCGAGGATTCGCCACTTTCTCTTCCCGCGATCAAATCTTCACACTTGGGCAAATATTTTCATTGGATAGGAGCTACTCGAGTCTCGCCATCCGTCGCGAGTTCTTCGAAGAAGAAGGCTTCCGCATAATGGATCTCGTTCCAGTCGAAGGGATCGATAGTAGCATTCACTTTGATTTTCTTGCCGCGCCATCTAGCCTTCAATCATTTGTGGTACGTAGATGGGACAGCCTTATATCGGTAAATCCACGGTCTTCCGAGCAATATGTGAGAGGAAACATCTGCATCAACAACAAGGAACTTAACCGGTGATCGAATAGCTCCTATAACCAGATCAATAGTAATCCATCGTCTTGCACGTCTCAGTGTTGAATGAAATCACCTCCATAGATTGTTTCACCATTCTCTTAGAAGGGATAGCTGCCACTAGCAAAGTTTTGTATGGTCGAACGTTGATTAAAGACCCAGGATCGATCAAGGCACACTTTATCTCCACATTGTTGATAGTAGCAGGCAGGTACAGGGGTCGGTTGTGACCAGGATAGTCCCCCAGTATATCTTCATCAGAGAACGTGATGGCCCCCGCTATCTCTTAGCAGAACTTCTTAGGCTCGGTGCTCACGGAAAAACATTGCTCACTGTCACGACCCAAACTCAAAGGAAATTCATGTGGGAATCCCTTAGGTTCAAACTGCGACACTCACCCCATATCCCTACGGGAGTGGAAGTAATAAGAGCCAAACCAATTAATAAAACTTAAGAGAATTACTTTTACTGAAATTAATCAAATAATTACTAAGTCTATTACATCCAAAACAATCGAATCAAACATAGCGAAAAATAAATAAGAAATAGCCTATTCTCATGTTTTAAAACAAATCCCTACTAACTAACTTATTACGTAAATCCAAGTAAATAATCCCTAATACATGTTTTACTAAAATAAGCAAATAAATCCTAAGTATATCTATTATCTTCATCTTGGTCTTGGTCTCCACCTTGATCTCCATGGTTCTGCAATCTACTATGTAAAGATCCTGAAATGTTTGTTCAAAGGCGTTAGCTACACTTAGCTCAGTAAATAATCAATTAAACATTATTTTAGTTTGGAATAGGGTCAAAGCCACTCTCCAATGATAATCCATAGTCTAAAACAGGAAACAGTAATATGAGAAATGCAATAATATGATGTGTAATGCAACAAAGTGTAGTGTGATGCAATTTGAATGCAGGTTCAATTATTAATGAATGCAATGCATGCTCATGCGACAATGAAAGGGTTTGATCACCAAGTGTGATCCATGCAAATACATATGCTGTGCAATTATGCATGTTGTTTAGAATTCGAATTAAGTAAGTCTCACACTAGACCAATCAATTACTGAGCAAGACATCTTCTCGAACCGTCCCCCGCATACACGGCCACTCTCAGTAAGATATTCCATGTGCGCATCATGGTTTTGAGGGGTTTCGACCAAGAGGGCACAATTCCCCCACTTATTTGCGG
>JAUPMG010086662.1:0-12681 GCA_031762675.1 Pachysandra terminalis | reverse complement strand
TTCCCTCCTTGGTTGTCTACAAAACCTCTGAATATGTCCTATCTTCCCACAGTTGTAACACTTGGGTGGTGGGCGTGACTGAGGTGGTGCCACCGCATTACCCGTAGTGTCAACCGGAGCCGACTTCTCTTCAGTCCTTTGCCTCTTATCCGAAACTTGTTCTCCATTCCCATCTCTCTCTCTCTCGACCTATAAGTCTTCTCCCTATCTCGGTTATTCCTCCTCTACTTCGCATAATGACAGCCTTTGAGTGTACTCTCAAATAGTTGTTTGTGCAGACTTATAAAAGCCTATTTTTTTCATGCTCTCCTCGAGCCTTTTATATTTCAGCAAGTCTACCTCTGAACGATAGACAACATCTTTAGCCACCTCCGAAAAAATGACATTCACAGCAGCCCCTTTACCTTTGTGATTTGGTAAGGGATCAGTGTGCACTTTTCGGATTGCAGCTCAATTTCTCCAATCTTTACTCGAAGGTAGTAAAGTCTCCTCATGGAATAGCAATCATAGGTGCTAAGGCCTACAGACTGATGATATTTGTAAAATTTTGGATTACTCCGATCTTTTGCTGACAATATTCTCTTCGGAGTAGGAAGTTTTCCACGGTCATCTTTCCTCCAGTTGTCAAATAGAATATTAAATTGAGCCTGTGTACAATCTAGCTCAAGTGGAGGATCTCAAGAATTCTTATTCTCATTCTTCTTTGCTTTCTTCAAAGGACCATCCTCAATTAGAATAGTCCCACTTCTTCTTCTTTCAATTTTCTTGGCAGGGCTAGGTATCGAAGCATTGGTCTTTTTTACTACTTCATACAAATCAGGTAAAATTCAAAAAATTTAAATTTTCCAGATGAACTCTATATTCGGGAAGGATCCCATTTATAAAATGTTCGACAAATTTCTCCTCAGCTATTGTTTCGGTACAAGACATGACCAAATCTCGAAACCTTCTGATATAATCCACAAGTCCTTCTGAATGGCCTTACGGTTCTCTGCTCAGGTCATCGATAATGTAGAGTTCTTCAGTAAAGAAGAATTTTTTGTAGAATAAGGCGACTATATCCTCCCAAGTTTCCACGGAACTTGGTTCAAGATTGTTATACCAAGTATAAGCCTTTTTTTACAGAGACTTCAAAAACTCCCTCAGTTTGAGGTCATTATTCGAACCGTGAGCTTCCAAAGCTTCAATAAAGCAACTTATCTGCTCCTTCACATTCCTTGTTTGACCAGTGAACTTAGGGAATTTGTGACTCACATAGTTCATAGAGTTGGGTTTTCTCAACAATGAAAGAGGATCTGGTGGACAATAGTGGCTATTGACCCATACAGGAACTCGAGCCTGTGATTTATTCAATAATGATTCTACTTCCTAAAAGTGGCAAAATGAGGAGCAGAAGATGGTAAGGATGGTAAAACAATTGGTTGAGCAACTGCTGATGACAAAATTACCTGTGGAGGAAAAATACTAGAAGGGTTCGCCAAGGTAGGCCTGATTGGTTGCTCCCTCAGCATATTGATGGTATTAATTGATTGTGGAAGTGACGGTATAAAAATTGTCTGTGATGCTGTTTGAGCAGCAACTCTTGCCTGATGAGCAACTAAGCCATTAGTTCTTAGTGTATGGTTTGTCATCTTTTCTATCATATGCATGACGAGATTTTCTGGAAAGGGTTGTGCGTTCAAAGACGAAGGTACTGATGATGCTGGAATAGTAGAGATGGTTGGATCAACTGTCGGATCAGTATTCACCGGATCCACAGGAAGAACTTGAGTTCTAGTAGTGTTGGTTATATGAAGTTCTGGGGCCATTGGAATTGCTCAAACTGATCTTGATTCAAAAGTAAGAAAGGAAAAAAATCAAGTTCCCCAGTGGAGTCGCCAAAAATGGTGATGCACAAACCGGTTAATTGAGAATTTGACAATCAAATGTCAATTGACCCAAGGATTTAAGCAACAGAAATGTTCAAATACTCGCTTACACCGCCTAAATCAGAAGATGACCGTTCCAGTGTAAGGTTTCCTTTTCGAAGATTGAAAGTAAAATGAGAATAAACAAGATCAGTCAGGAATACAGAAAGATTCACCACAGAACTTATGCTCATTTCAGAAAAGAGGATTCCAAATACAAAGGCTCTGCGAATTTTTAGAGAGTGTCAAATGCTCAGAAATCAAACCCCTCTTTCTGATGCCTCATTGATCTTATATAGTTTCAGAATCGTTACTTGACCGTTTATAATGTCTCATCAATATATTCAAAACGCCTCATTAATGTATATAGGCATTTTGCTCTAAATATCCAAAATGCCTCATCAATTGTAGGGCATTTAATACATTTGAAACGTTATTTCAATAATGACTAAGAAATTATACATCTCATGATACATCATGCTTTCTGTGATATTAAGACCCTTAAATGCTACAAGATTTTCGAGGATCTTGATAGGACTTATCTCTCTGGCCCTCCATTCCTAAAAGTTTAATGTTTATTTTCCCTTATACTCTAAAGTAAATGATTTCGAATTCATTAGTTTCGAAGACTAATTAGATGTCATGGAATGCTCCCTTAATAAATAAAATTCAAGATATTATGACTTCGAGATATCATAATAATTTATGACCATTTTGAAAGATGATCTCGAAATAACCATACAATTATTTTCAATGTTTATTTTAGAAGGTCATTTCGAGAGATTATCTCAAAATGACTAGAATTGCTATTTTCAAATGACAACTTCGAAATAGCATACTGATTACCTCGTTATGCGAGATATTGCTTTTGGTGACGAATTGGCCCTCTCGAGTTGGCTAACCTATAGATGACGAATTGGCCCTCTCGAGGTGGCTAACCTATAGATTTCTCATTAATGTTTTATATGTATAAGGTAAAAGGGATTCTTGAAATATAATACTTCGAAGGTTGTCCTTTGAAAAGATATTGATTTGAGGTCTATGTCAAGTAGATCCTTAGAATATTTTATTTAAGGTCCATCTCAAGTAGATCTTTAGAATATTTTGATCTGAAGTCTATCTTATATAGAGATTCAGAGTGATTGATATTTCAAAAGTTGTCCTTCCAAAAGATGCTGGTTTGAAGTCTATCCCAAGTAGAGTTTCATTATATTTTGTCTAAGGTCTATTTTAAATAGATCCTTAGAATATATATGATTTCAAGATAATTCCGAACACAAATGGGTGCTCGAAAATGTTTGAAGTCTATTTCGAAATAATATTCCCAAGAAAATGGGTTTTTGAAATATGCAAATTAGGAATACTTAATAATTTTGAAGTTTATCTCAAGTAGATCTTCAAGTTGATTTCAAAATACTTTTCCCAAATAAAAATGAATTTTCGAAATATGCAATGTATATCACATTGTTGCACTTGCGCCAAGTGGCCTTGTTGAATTAATTCAATTTTCAAATTGAAATCTCATCAGCACAACACAACCTTTTTTACTGATCAAAAAATTATAGTATTTGTAACTGTATGTATTGAACCATTTCATGTCCATTGCTATGCCTTTCTCCAACAACTTGAGCTTTTAGAGTAATTGGTGCTTAACAGTCTGCATTCTGAAAGCTTGAAGATCTTTACAGCACTTTATTTTGGTAAAATTATTATTCTCATCAAAGCTTATCTTTATGTTTGTTTATGTTACCTTTCATTGTAGGTTTTAGTGTTTGTTTTGTGATTTATGGTGATTACTACGACGGAATCATGAGCCAGAGCTTTCATAGCCTGTTAGTGAATGTGATGGACCAAGTTCATCCATTTCTGAGGAAAACATATACATGCATACATATACAATGCAAATGGTCCCGTACATTTGTTATTGGAATGTGAGAAATGGGATTGTTATATCATTCAAGGTGACAATGAATCAAGCTAACATACCTCGGTCCTTCTAACTTGCTAGAGTTCATGAAATTTTGTTTGTTAAACTAAGCTTCTGTAGCTTCAACCCAATACACCAAGGTCCTTACTACAGTTCATGAAGTTTTGTTTCCCAAACCATTCTTTTGCAGCTTTGGAGAACAGGAAGATAGCGGTTTTGTATTACTTGAGCCGTTGATGAAAGTACAAGGAGTAGGGTTAACTTTTATCACTCTAAATCCAAAACACAAATGACCAAAGCTTGGTCTCTCTGTTTTGGCTTTGTGCACAATGGGTTAGTTATGGATTGAAGTGCAAGTCAAACTAAGTCTTGGTTCTGATATATATATATATATACAGAATTGTTTCTTCATTTTCTTTAATAGGTATTGAGATTTAATCTTTTTGTTTTTAGTTTCATTTTTTCTGATACATGCACATTTATTTTTTCATTTTCTTCAATGTATATGGATAGAGAATTGGATTTTCTGATTTATCAATGAGTTACTCGAATCGGAAAAGAGAAAACGCTATTTCCTTATATTTTCTTTTTGCATGCATGCAGAGGGCCTTGGTGGAATTGAGGGATACGCTTCCAGAGGGCCCGTAGGATGGCACGACTAGTCATGATATCTACGTTCGGGTCATGGGATTCGAGAAGCATGGGCGTGTTTGCGGGATGGGGTTGGAACATACCCCAACCAAATTTTGGCCGAGGTCATTTGGGAACCAGGCTATCATAACTCGAGAGGCAGAGGTCTCTACTTTGAGAGCCGATTTAGAAGAGATGACTGCTCAGCTCGTTCAGAAGGATGATGAGATTGCTCGGCTAGCTGCGGTCCAGGTTCAGATGGATGCTTCCAGACTCAGACGAATGATAGAGTGGCTGCATTAGTATGACTTGTCAGGTGGAATCTAGATCTTATATCCATATTCTTTAGTTATATTTGTTTTTTATTTTCATAAAATCATGATAACTAAATTAGATTATATAATTTGTATTGTAGGGTGGAGAGCAAGGGCCCAGAGACGATGATCAAGATTGTCGATAGCGACTTTCGCTATCCACTCACGATCCCTGTCGGCATTTTTCTTCACTAGTTTCATTATATTTACTTGGACATTTGTATATTATATAACAATTTCATGTAATATATAGATTTTAATTGTGTTTTTTGCTGTCTCTTAAATATTAGTTGATTTGATGAATCACCCTATATTCTTCATAACATGTGGGTACTATTAATTAGTATGGTATTTTTTTACAATTTTACTTATGCTATAGAAATAGGGGAAATATTGCATGTTCTTGTACAAGTTTACTTACAAGTTTAGTAATCTTATAGAAATAAGGAAATTGTTTTTAAAAAAAAATACATGTCTTTAACGGCGGGCCTAATATCCTGCCGTTACTGCATATTTTTTTGGGCGGTCCGGACCGCTGATAATGGCCTATTTAGGCTCTATAATGTTTACAAGCGGGCTAGGACCGTTGACAATGAAAAGATAATTCACGGCAATCCAGGACCGCCGAGACTGACATAGTAAACTGCTGTATAAATCCATGTTTACTAGCGGTCTATGACCACTAAGAATGGAAAGATAAGTAATGGCGGGCCGGGTGGACCGTCGTCCGTACTGTCGTGCAAGCTTTTAATAGCAAGTCATTTGTCGGGGGTCATATGGACCACTGAGAAAGGAATTAACGGCGGTCTGGTGGCTTTTGCTGGCGGTTAAGGACCGTCGGCAAAAGCCATGTATTTTGTAGTGCCTGTTTTAACCCATACAAACTCTTCTGGAGTTTCCATGCCATGTTCTTCTTACCCGGTACCATGTACCATTATGGTTGCTTGGTTTAAAATTATCGTTTTGAAGTTTCACATCTTTTACTTATATGTATTAGATGTATCATATATATATATTGTAGATATGAAAAATGATAAGAGCAGATAGCCCAATAATGGACCGCCACATGTTAGGATTATGACCGACACGTAGCAAGATTCCCATTGATATCCATGGGTATTACCAATGTACAGCCGAAACATAGATATAGGGAGAAGGTAGTGCGCCACCGTGATTACATAAATCAAAGGATGATCAACACTACAATGAATATGCAATGAAGATAATATCAACAGGTACTCCATAGCAGGATGCCAGACCCCTCTATAATAGGATGCCGAGGTAGAAATACCTCTCAAGTCATACTCGAGGACGCCCACCTGCGATGGGACAACCTCTCCGGTTCTTGAGAGCCCCACTTGTGCTGGGACATCCACTGAAGTCATACTTTAGGGCGCCCACCTGCAATGGGACAACCCCCGGTTCTTGAGAGCCCCACTTGTGCTGGGACATCCTCTCAAGTCATACTCGAGGGCACTCACCTGCGATGGGACAACCCCTTGGGTTCTTGAGAGTCTTAGAGGTGCGCCTCATGTTTACCAAAGAGATGCGTCTCGGTGAACACGTCGATATGAGTTTGCATCCGAAGGGGAATGACAGCCTTGGATGATGTAAGACGTCGACACATCGATATAATTTACACCCGAAGGGGAATGACAGCCCTTGACGATGTAAGACGTTGATGATACCTCCATTTAGAGCGATGCTCGACAATGTCGTAGGCGATACTATCCTCCGTCTAGAGCGATGCTCGATGACATCGTAGAAGACATACCTCTGTCTAGAGCGATGCTCGACGACGTCGTTGGCAATACTATCCTCCTTTTAGAGCGATGCTCGACGACGTCGTAGGCGATACTATCCTCCGTCTAAAGCAATGTTTGACTACTTCGTAGGCAATACTATCCTCCGTCTAGAGCGAAGAAGATACTACCTCCGTCTAGAGAGAAGCTTTAAGACGTAGAAGGTGATACTTCCTCCGTCTTGAGCGTTGCTTGATGACGTTGAAGGAAATACTACCTCCGTCTAGAGCGAAGCTTAAGACATAGAAGGTGATACATACCTCCGTCTAGAGCGATGCTCAACGACGTCGTAGGCGATACTATCCTCCGTCTAGAGCGAAGCTCTAAGACGTAGAAGGTTACATACCTCCATCTAAAGTGATTCTCGACGACGTCGTAGGCGATACTATCCTCCGTCTAAACCAATGTTTGACTACTTCGTAGGAGATACTATCCTCCGTTTAGAGCGATGCTCGACGGCGTCGTAGGCGATACTATCCTCCGTCTAGAGCAATGCTCGACGACAGCGTAGGCCATACTATCCTCTATCTAGAGTGAAGCTCTAAGACATAGTAGGCGATACTATCCTCTGTCTAGAGCAATGCTCGAAGACATAGTAGGCCATACTATCCTCCGCTAGAGCGAAGCTCTAAGACGTAGAAGGAGATACTACCTCCGTCTAGAGCGAAGCTCTAAGACGTAGAAGGTGATACTTCCTCCGTCTTAAGAGAAGCTCTGAGACGTAGAAGGAGATACTACCTCCGTCTAGAGCAATGCTCTAAGATGTAGAAGGTGATACTTCCTCCGTCTAGAGGGAACCTCGACGACGTAGAAGGTCACACAGTCTCAAAAGTACTAAGGTTAGAGGACCTCGAAAGTACTAAGACTAGTAGCCTCTATGGTGTCAAGACTAGACTGTCTCAACGATGCCAAGGCTGAAAAACTTTCATTACTAGGAATATCTACTGATCGCCAATACCCATATCAAGGTGTCATGAGGCTCGCCAACACTTGGCGGTATTTGGGGGTTATAGGCCATGTCACGGTCTCTTAGTGGCAAACCTGTAATTATCCAAACGACTCGTGATTGGTCCACCTAAGAGATTGGGGATACGTGATGTGTACTACCCCAGGTGAATATCTTAGTCAGCGTCAGAAACGATGGTTAGGAATTCTAACTAGAGTTAACTTTTCTCCCAACTCTATAAATAGAGGCTCACTTTCCTCGAAAACGAGGATGAAAAAGGGGAGAGACCTCTGCCAAAATTACCAGACCTTGAACTACATCTGACTTGATCCCTATTTGGGTAGGTAGGCAGCCTGCAAAAGGTTCAGTCATAATCTCTATTAGAGCCCTAGGGGTCGAACAAGTTCCAACAATTTGACGCATAAGCTCCCTTAACCTGGTTCGACCGGTCCACCAGTTTGACTCTTTAGTCCTTCTAGAGACGGAATATGGTCACTCGTTGATTTTGGTTCCCGTCGATCAGTAATATCACACTTGGTGACTTCCTTACAAATACACCCACTACATTTTGGTGACTCCGCTGGGGACTAGGTCTCCTAACTATTGATCACTATTAGAAGAATGGAAAAAAAATGAAAAACAAAGGCCATGGAGCAAGCATGAGCATCATCTTCTCCTGCTGAGGAGGAGAGACACGAAACAAATCTACCAGATGACTTGCAGGAGCTGGAAGAAGAAGACGATGTAGATTACTACCCTGATGATCCTGATGATCAGATGGAGATTATAGGAATCAAGATGAATAAGATGGAGGAAGCACAGGAAAAGATGTTGGACTTATTATAGACGATCATCACATAGACGATTCACATCCGCACAACACCGACGGAGCCAACGGTGAAGAGAACACAACCTACAACACCTGTGGTAACTCCTGTGACTACTCCAATAAATGCGCCTCAAACAAACTCTGTGAACAAGTGTGGCTTCATGACTCGAGAGCAGTTCATGAGTCTCATGCAGAAGGAGAAGGAGAAGCCCATTGAGCTTAGCATCGACACCAGACCTCCGTACCTGATGGCGATCATGAAGAAGCCATATCCTGTAGACTATGTAGTACAGTTCTTCATGCGACTGTACAATGGACGATCAAGCAATGCAAAAGAACATATCACCAAGTTAACCGGTGCTATGGGAGCATTTGCAGGTGATGATGAACTGAAGTTGAGGGAATTCTCTCGATCTCTTACTGATCGTGCCTACACTTGGTATGACAATATTCCCCACGAATCTATCCTTAACTAGGAGGAGATGAAAGTAGCTTTCTTGCGAAAGTTCTTTATTGTGGAGGAACGTTTGACCCTCATGGAGTTGGGAAATGAGAGGCAAAAGTTTGATGAAGGACTTGAGCCACATGTGAGGAAATTCTGTGACCTAGCAATTGACTGCCGGGATACAACCACAAAAGCCAACCTAGTACAGATGTGCTTCGACGGAATGATGGAGGACTACCGTCTAGTACTGGAGAATTTGGATATCGATACTTTCTTCCGCCTTTGTGATTCAGTAAGGCGTCCCGGGCGTACTATGGCCTTAAAGGACGATGTTGCATGGAAGTCTAAGGGGAAGTCTACTTCGCCATATGGCAATTACTCTAATCGAGAGTAAACGTTGTTTCCTTTACTAGACTAGTCTATTTCATTTCCTTTTATGCTTAAGTTCATAGGGATAATTTAGAGTTCTTTCATTACCAATATGAGTTTCTAACTACATGCAAAATGTCAAATACTCAAAGAAAAAAAAAAGAACACTGACAATATAGATATCTATACTGCTACCCAGCAATCCACATCAATCTGATATTGCTGGCACCTTTACCATCTGGGCGTGCAATGCCTCGATCTTAGCCTCATGATTGGCTATGCGAGACTCTAAGTCCTGAAGGGTGGTAGAAGAAACCTTCAACTCTCGATAACATGTTAGGTACCCCAAGGCTTCCTCCACGATGTCCAAGTACGTTGTCAACCAATCTAGCTTCATCCCAGCTGCTAGGGGATCCTCTAGCTCTTTTCTCATGTCATGGAGAACCTCCATGGTAAGAGCAGAGAGTTGTGTCTCTTGCAGACATCAAACCAGTGAACATAAAGCTGAGTAGAAGAAGGCTAGTAGACAAGGATCAGAAAAGGTTATCTCAGTGCTAAGATCGCCATAACGATCAATAATTCTCTGCAAAATAGAACCGTAAGTAGAAGGAATGAAGATCTTCTCTACAAACATAAAGCGAGTGCCCGCTTCAATAGGAGGAAGGAGTGGATCAGCATAAGCATCTGCACTTCCTGAATCCAAAATTCCATCATCAATAGAATCATGAGAATGACCACCCTCACTAGAGGCACCGACAGACATCATGATCAGATCAGACACTCTCACCTGTCTAGGAGGAGTCGACACTAAGGGAGCACGAGGACTACTCCCCCTCCTTTATCGTTTGAACGATATCTTCGTCGAAGGTACCGGGGAAGCAATAGAAGTCTCCTCCCTTGCGAAGGGAGTATCAGTAGTAGCGTCCCCTACACCCAGAGTGGAAGGGCATTGATGCCTGGGGAACTCACCTGCAAGGAATAAGACGATGACTTCATATAAGCAAAAGATATGCTTAGAGTGAAACATATACTAGCAAAGAGAAATCAAAGTCTCACCTCTCTCAGTTGAACGCGATGCAAGGGAAATACTAGGAGAGACTACTGCTATTAATGCCATCCTTTCCGACCCAAGGTTGCGATGTTGGGTATTAGTTTTGATATTGATAAGGTCAGAGTCATGAGTTTGGTCTTCATCGATATCATGGTCCTCCTCTTCTTCAACCTCATGATCAGAGGTCGGCATCTCCTTATCTAGAACAAGGACTAGGGGACTGCCCATACTATGCTGACTACCCATACTATGTGGACTGCACTTCGAAGATGAACCAGTATGATCAGTAGCCTACACTTATGAGAGAAAGGGCAAGAAGATCAAAAGAATCAAGTCCCTATAATGACAGTAGAAAGGAAAGTATGTGCGCTCACATTGGCTTTTGAGGATTTTAGCAAAATTCCAAGGATTAACTGTTGATGACTTTAGCAAAGTCCCGTGGATGATCGGTTTGGAGGAGGATTGATCACAGGGAGGCCATTTTGGGGCTCCAAATGACTTTAAATGACTAAAACTCATCTCATGTCACGGCATAGCACTGAGTCTTTTAGCTCTTGTCAAGCGCTTTCCAAAAAGGTATTATAAGCCAAATTCCGACACCGGAGCCAAACGTTATGCCCATTTGATGTTTCAATGTGCGCAATGCATTTTATTTCGATCCAACATTTCTAAATGAGCGTATGGGGTCATCTCTAGTACATCAGGAAGGCTATGATGCCCAAATATAATATAAGGTCCCAAAGAGGATTGATCCCGAGGAGGATCAGTCTCGAGGATGATTGATTCTGAGGAGGATCGGTCATGAGCATGATCGAAGAGGATTGACCCCGAGGAGGATCGGTCCCGAGGATAATTAATTCCGAGGAGGATCGGTACCAATGATAATCGGGCAATAATACACCAAAGCAAGAGAATGATATTTATTATCAGACCTGTGGGACTGCTAAAGACGTCAAAGCCCAGGAGCAAGGGGGCGCTAACAGCCTTCTACGTTGAAGGCAATATTATCTCCGTTTAGAGCGAAGGTCTCAGACATAGAAGGTGATACATACCTCCGTCTAGAGCGATGCTCGACGACGTCGTAGGGGACACTATCCTCCGTCTAGAGCGAAGCTCTAAGACGTAGAAGCAGATACTACCTCCGTCTAGAGCGAACCTCTAAGACGTAAAAGGTGATACATAACTCTGTCTAGAGCGATGCTCGACAACGTTGAAGGCAATACTACCTCCGTCTAGAGCGATGCTTGACGACGTCGTAGGCAATACTATCTTCCGTTTAGAGCGATTCTCGATGACGTTGTAGGCGATACTAACCTCCGTCTAGAGCAATGCTCGACAATGTCGTAGGCGATACTATCCTCCGTCTAGAGAGAAGCTCTAAGATGTAGAAGGAGTTACTACCTCCGTCTAGAGCCAAGCTTTAAAACGTAGAAGGTGATACTACCTCCGTCTTGAGCAAAGCTCTAAGACGTAGAAAGAAATACTACGTCCGTCTAGAGCGATGCTCTAAGACGTAGAAGGTGATACTACCTCCGTCTAGAGGGAACCTCGACGACGTAGAAGGTCACACAGTCTCAAAAGTACTATGGTTCGAGGACCTCGAAAGTACTAAGACTAGTAGCCTCTATGGTGTCAAGACTAGACAATGCCAAGGCTAAACAACTTCATTACTACGAATATCTATTGATCGCCAACACCCATATCAAGGTATCATGAGGCTCGCCAACGCTTGGCCGTATTTGAGGCTATAGGCCATGTCACGGTCTCTCAGTGGCAAACCTGTAATTATCCAAATGACTCGTGATTGGTCAACCTAAGTGACTGGGGGTACATGATGCGTACTACCCCAGGTAAATATCTTAACCACCGTCAGAAACGATGGTTAGGAATTCTAACTACAGTTATTGTTTCTCCCAATTCTATAAATAGAGGCTCACTTTCCTCGAAAACGATGATGAAAAAGGTAGAGGTTGAGAAAGGGGACAGACCACTGCCAAAATTACCAGACCTTGAACTACGTCTGACTTGATCCCTATTTGGATACGTAGGCAGCCTGCAAAAGGTTCAGTCATAAACTCTATTAGAGCCCTAAGGGTTGGACAAGTTCCAACACCTTGACCCATAAGCTCCCTTAACCTGGTTCGACCGGTATTAGACAGTCCACCAGTTTGACTCTTTAGTTCTTCTAGAGACGGGATATGATTTAGGTTCCCGTTAATCAGTAATACCACACTTGGTGACTTCCTTACAAAAACACCCACTACACACACACACACACACACATATATATATATATATATATATATATATATATATGTATGTATGTATATATATATATGTATGTATGTATATATATATGTATGTATGTATATATATATATATATATGTATGTATATATGTATATATATATATATATGTATATACACACACACACACACAAATATATATATATACATATATA
>JAUPMG010086651.1:0-12682 GCA_031762675.1 Pachysandra terminalis | reverse complement strand
GGAGCACAGAATGTATACCACTAAGTGTGCATGGCATGCAAAGAAGGTTGTACAAGGCATGCATCACCAATATTTGGTGGTGGGAGGTGGTGGTGGTGGGTGATGGAGGTGGTAGGGGTGGAGCAAGGCATGCAAAAATGGTCGTGCAAGGCATGCACCACCAATATTTGGTGGTGTTGGTGGTCGTAGTAGTGGGGCAGTGGTGGTGGTGGTGGTGGTAGTGGTAGTGGTGGTGGTAATGGGGGTGAGGGTGGCGGTGGTGGTGGTGATTGTGGTGGGGTGGGGATGGTGATGATGGTGGGGTGGTGGTGATGGTGTGCTGGTGGTTGGGGTGGGGGGGGGGGGGGGGTGGAGAGAGAGAGAGAGAGAGAGAGAGAGCGAGAGAGAGAGAGAGAGGTGAGGGTAATGTTGAAATTTGTTTTTTTTCAAAGGCAAATACCAACTGTCATACGAAACAGATCCTCTATATGGTAGAGGACCAAAAGGCAAATATTTTCCCAAAATATACTTGAGAGTTCAATAGTTTAGGTGAATACACGTTTTGACAATAAGTTTCCTAAAGTAGGGATAATAGATAATTTTTCCTAAAATTTATCATGATCCATTCACACACATCCATATCATTTATATTCCATCGCACCATATAACTTATTCACATGTATTTGAAACACATCTATAGCACTAATTTCATTCATTTTAGGGTCACAACATAATACTAAGACACATCATCACAACTAATCATTTAGAGTTAAGGTATATATGTGTGCCCATATACACCTATACACTCTATACAAGTCAAAATAAACATTATAAATATCACAAACCAAACACATAGCTACTACACAAATCCTTCAAGTATAATGAAGCACTTGGAAAGAATTCAAAAGGCACGTTTTGGTAGTTGTCGATGGACCGACCAGTCCACCAAGGACTCACAAACGAACTTTAGTGGATACCCTTTCGATCTACCGATGGCTTCAGATGCTGAACCTAAGCACAAGTCTCTAATTGGGGGACATCCTCAATACACCTACCAAATTCAAGGAATAAATCTCAACACAGACACTTGGGCGGTGTGTCACGCTTTGGCGTGAAGCACCATAAAATCCCTTCCTTATTGAGCCTAAAAGTGAGTGGATTAACAATAAGGCGCCCATTAGACAAATATTCTTTGAGAGCTTTCTAGAAAAGGTCCATTAAGGTGGTGGAAGAACTTTCTAAAAAGAACTTTAAGAGTGTGGAAGGTAGAATCATGTGGAAGGTTCTAGAGAAAGATCTAGAACCATCCTTAGCCATTAGATTTATTATACTTGTTTTAATCTACGCCATCCATTGTGACTCAAGGACCAATTTAAAGGGGAGAGTCACTCATTCGTAAACCACTTCAGAAGTTGTAAAATTCTTTGAATGAAGATATAAGTTCTTTTTTAAGTAACTTCTTGTGTTCTTTTTACTTATAGCCTTCAAAGCATTGTCGGAGATAGACTGACTTGTGCTACAAAAGGTTAATTGAGCACAAGTGTCGCACGGTTGGCTTAAAAAACTTCAGGGCCGTGACACGTGGCTACCTTCGGTCCACCTACCAACTTCAGGGGCCAAACCCATACTCAATGTTTTGATCGGTGGGTTGGTCGGTGGATACCTTCGGTCCACCAACCGTTGCCGAAAACCCAGAATAATACAACTTTTATTGCCCAACATTAATCCGATTACAACCAAATTTTATATGATGATTTAACAAAATATACATAAATTCCATTTAAGAAATTAACTAAAACACCATATTTAGTTTGTCCCAAAACATTACCACTAAATCATTAAATTCTTGGGAAAACAATTAGACAATTAGGGTTTTATTAAAAATTTGAGAAAACATTTCTTTGGCTTATACAAAACCTCCTAATCACTTCACTACAATAACAATCAAGCACTTTTATTTATTGAATTTAAGCTAAGTGCTTGCCTCCATATAAAAGCTCCAAAACCTAACATGATGAAAACCCTTCTTAATTCTTTATCGAAAATCCCATAGTATAAAACATATAAAGAGATAGAAGTTAGGGAATACAAATATCTCCAACCCAAGTATTAGAAACCCACGAATTTGAGAAGAAAAGTGGAGAAGAAAGCCTCCAAATCAAACCTCCAAGCACCAAAACTTGACAATGAAGAACAAGAGAAACCATAGGTTTTCTCCTAAAATTCTCTACTAATTCTCTATCCAAACACTTAATCTAAAAAAGTGAACCTTTTCCCCACCACTTGTATTTATAGGGAAGGGCCTTGGTTCTCCGATTCAACCACCTGTCCAACCCTATAAACCACAAAATAGACCATGGCCACTTAAAACACGAACAAGGATGCAGTGCATGCTCGCCCACACAAGCACATACACACCTACACACAATCATGCAAATAAAACACAATCAAATCATGTAAATA
Source organism: Pachysandra terminalis (assembly GCA_031762675.1). Taxonomy (NCBI): domain Eukaryota; kingdom Viridiplantae; phylum Streptophyta; class Magnoliopsida; order Buxales; family Buxaceae; genus Pachysandra; species Pachysandra terminalis. The sequence goes on along the minus strand of JAUPMG010086651.1, from coordinate 10,240 downwards.
AAAAATAGAAATGGTAGATCATCTTAGAATTCAATGGAACACAATATAAATCACATACATCAAATAACAATCAAAATATACACACATATATGCCATGTGTACAATGTGAGTGTGTACCGGGTCACTACACCAACCATTGTTGAATTCCTTGTTTATTTATAATTTGAGTTATTCTAGCATGTTTTTGTTGTGGTAAAATCCGTGGAGGCTTGGAAGTCCTCAGCTCCTATTGGACAAATATAATGTTAGTTATTTTCAATGTGGTAAGCTTGGTTCATGCATGAGTAATGCTTATACTCATATATATTGAACTGTGGTGAATGAGGGATCACATCATAGGTGAATCCCAGTATTACGAAATAATTCATGTCTATGAGTATGGCACAAGTGTGTGATTTGAGTATGGAACTCTTTAATTATGCATGCTTTATTATGATATGTGAGTATGGTTGTGAATGGTGAAAGAGAATGGAAATAATGTCCTTGGGTATGATGTGATGAATGAATGTGAATTATGTTTGAAGGTTATGTCTGATTTCAATTCATTAATAACGAAAAATATATTAGCCTGCATGTGACTACCCTGCCAGGATGGCCAGGTGAGAAAGTGAGAACCAGAGAGTGCAACCTTGTGGTATAAGCACTTGAGATATGTTGATCGATGATTATGGGCCCTAAGAGTCTACTGCATTTGTGTTAAAAGAGCCAGATATGTGCTAGATTGTTGAGAACAGGGTGAGGGAGTGCACCCCCAAAATACCTATGTTTTGTGATAGATGGCCCATGATAGTGGCATCTGAGTGAGATAGACTTCTGTTGGCAGTTTGTGCTTTAGTGATGTTCATGAGGGAGGTTATGTATGATGCCCTGGATTAGTTCCCGTGATGAAAGACAACAAAGAGACACTAAGTCCCATGGGTTAAAGAAAACCTTAGAAATGCATTGTGCATGTAGAATACTTAAAAATCCAATTGCCAATAGTGGCCCAAGTGGTTCACGAAGATAGTTAGGGGACTAATAGTGAATCTAGCGTGAACATACAATGTATGAATGACGAACAACATGCATATTATCATGTTTATGTGTATTCAAATTGATTGGATTTCATTTGTCATGAAACACTCATGTTTTCCCTTGTATGATAATCATTGGGCATATTGCATTATATGATAGTTTAAGTAGGTGAGTGGACTTGCATGAGTTGGAGACTATCCTTGTGAGTTTGGGAGAGAACTGCATTGCTATGTGATTGTGATTATATCTATTGGATCTAAATTCTTATTGCTCCTATCTCATTTATATTATTTTTTATTTAGATGGATGATCTATGTTTCAAAGTACCTCTGCATTGTGGGTTTATTCATAGAGTTCAGCTCACGCTCGTTTCATATTTTTAGGGTATTCGGATGCTTGCTCGAGAGATATACATCCAGTCGGGAGTTTGGGTAGTAAAGGACTATTCCTATAGTGAATGAGCTAGACCAACACTTCATGATAAGTGGACCTCAATACTTCTTATCAAAACCAATTCAAAGCATCATCCCAAGGACTGCCGGAAGTCATATCTTCATTCCGGGAGCTAACCCAGGGTATGAAGTTCACCATATGGCTAATTTATGAGTGTACCATACTTAAGGAATAGCGAAACTGTATAGGATCTCGCAAGCATCCTACCCTTATTTAAGTGAGCCTTTTCACCCCACAGGTGTAGTCAACCCTCTGGAGGCTTTTCTCAGTTTCTCCATAGATTTTCACCTCCCGGTTCACTTATCATTCCACATCAGTCTAGTATGTTATGCATTAAACTAGGACTCCAAATGAAGATAAACAACGAAAACTATCCGCGCGCCCATACATGCAGATAATCCGATTGCTCACCATCATAAGCTTCCTATTAGTTATCACACCATAATAATCATAAAATCAGTAACCCAAGTCATTTCTAAGTCTCATCCATGTTAGACCTAGGGTAGGATGATGGTCGCAACAACAACTTCAGAATGCCTAGTTTGACTCCCCGCAGGTAGGCTAGATGCCTCCAGGTCAAAACTAGTTTTCGGTCAACAACAACTTCAGAATGCCAAGTATGACTCCCCGCAGGTAGGCTAGATGCCATTAGGTCAAAACTTGCTTCCGGAACTCAACAACAACCAATGGCCGAATCCCTTCATCATCCACCCAAAGGGTCCACAAAAATCCACTTTACTGTGTAAAGTAAAGGTTCGTCAATAAGATGGTCGATGGACCGAACCCTACTGAACAGCAAAATTGGTCGTGAAAGTGGTCTCTGTCGGTAGGGTGATCAGTGGACCTAACCCCACCAAATTTCTATGTGTTTTTATCAACTGTTCGGCAGGGTGTTCGGTTGACCGAAGCCTGCCGAATAGCGAATTTTGCTTGAAAATAGCTCTCTGTTGGTAGGGTGGTCGGTGGACCGAATCCTGTCGACAGTTCCGTGTTCTGGGTAAATTCTGGGAATTTTTCTGGGTTCTAATCTCTACTCCATGCATTCCAAACGAATAAAAAACACACAAAACTAAACACAAAACACTCTAAACATATCTTAGACTAGAAATCATCAAATAAACAACTTCATATCACGGATCTCAACACAACAATTATCTTTTCAACATAAAACACAAAAGCACCTATTTACATAGATCTAATCATGGTTAATATCGTAATCACGTAAATCGCAAAAATAGAGCATAAATACAATCAATCTCAAATTCATAATAGAACTACACCATCACACAACTTACATCCTAGAGCGCTCGGGTTCGGATCTGTGAGTTCTCCTACCCTCTTCCTCTTCTTTTTCCCTTCCTCTCCAAGTGTTGGGACGGTTGTGCTTGTTCTCAGATCTCTCTCCCTTTCTTCCTCTTCTTTTTCTTCTCTTCCACAAACACCAAACATCTAATCTTTCAGCCCTAAAACACTATTCACGTTCTAGACAATACCCTTCTTCTTTCTGCTTCCTTCTCTCACTCAAATCATTTTCTAAACTCCTCTAAACCTCTCATATGCATAACCCATCTGATAAGGTAACTTTCCCACAAGCAACCCCCCACAAAAATCAACTTCCTATTAACCTAAACTCCCTCCTAACCCTCATAGTCTAATTCCTACGAATTCAAACCCTCAAAGTAAATACTAAACTACCCCTTAATCACATGGCACATGGGTCACACGACTAGTTCAAATTCAACTTTAATTAATTATTGTTTTCCCCTATACTCTTTATTAATTACAACTTAACCCATTAATTAGAACCTTCATGAGAACCTACTAATTAGTATAAGCTTAATTCCTTTTTACTTACTTACACGTGAACTTTAATTCCAAGAATTAAGATCTCTTTGTTAATCATACTATACTCCTCCATAACTTCTATTCATTACCATTCAACCCCCAACTCATATACCAGGTTCCCAATGTTCTAATTACTAAGAAAAACACACCCAATAAGTACAAAAAATTACCAACTAAACCCCAACAAACCTTATAATTGATTATTATGCTAGTTATGCGGGTCTGGGTCAGGGTCAGTACATCCTTCCCCCCTTTAGGAAATTTCGTCCCCGAAATTATAGTTGTTCTAATTTCTATATTTCAATTAATTATTTTCGCTCTTCCTCTTTTGTATCTTTTAAAGGTTGAATGTCTTAAATGTTTTATTCAATATAATTGTATTCCACCATCACCATAAAGTTTAGAATGTTAACTTAGTAACTTCTTACCCTCCAGGCCAATTAATCCAATTCTTAAACCTTACATGCACTTCATGACTAGTTCCTAAGTTTACTTTATAACACAGCCACATCAACTTCTCAAATCAATAACATCATCCATAAGGCATAACCATACTCATTCCCATCCTAAGTTAAACTCGTAAACCAAACATCATCATTATCGATCCATATAGAATGTATACATTCCAGGTAGACCTAATCATGCTAAACAGATTTCTTGTACAAGTAATAAGATTCACTAATTAACATACCTTGAGGTAATCATCACATGAAACATACTCCAATCTAATAATCATTCTTAGCAATCCAACAACATACTAGGTAGTCAAATACTCATGCTCTCATTCAAGGATTTCAATTCTCACTCAACAACAGTATAGATCCTAGCAACATCACATGAATCATCAAGTTCATCTAATAACTACCACATACCCAACTTATCTTGAAGAAAGAATGCATTGTATCTACTCATGAACAATATCAAGATAAAATTCCATATGGTTATGATCTTTCCAACCAATAACAATCAAGAATGAAAACTAACCAATTAACTATTGTTAATAATCAAATATATAAAATCTTTATAGCTCATCTTCATTGAAACCCAAGGCTTACCCACATAAAAATCAAAATTAATTTACTTGAAATCCAGAAGTCCTTTAGCACATGAACTACTAGTAAAAAACATGAAGATCATCACCACTCCTAATTACTCCATCATCTTGTATACAATTTGAAATCTATTTATGCACTTATAACTCAATGTGAATAGGATATAATAGGAGTCAATATTTCTAAACCTTCATTACACACTTATTTACTTTAAAACGCAAGTCCAAATTTAGGTATTCATAACTCAATCCTTTAAGACAAAATATAATCCAGATTTATGTTTTATAATTCGATCAATCATAATATAATAGAAATTTCTATTTATGCTCTTACAAAACAATCGATTAACATGGGATGTCAGTTCCAAGTTTATCATTCAATAGATTAGGATAAAATAGAAGAAATAATATCCATCAATATAAGTAAAGGTCGGCTCTGAAGTGGGGTTTAATATAAATCAAGGACAATTTTCAGTTTGCTAGGAAGGTTGAGCTCGTTTACAAGGGTAAAAGATTTATATTCGTTGTTGCCAAAAAACGTAAATGATCTCAACAAATCCTAGCAAAATGTACCGACTCATACCAACAAATTAAAAAAAAAAAACTGAATAATCCTACAATAAAGAACTCTTGATCAATGTCCTTCCACACACCATGAAATTTCCAGTGATACCACCTGCAGAAACTATCATTGTACCCATACACACAGATAATCTATAAGGAGACATTACTAGCATTCCATTCATGCATTTCTACCACATGATCATCCATAATAGTTATGTCACGTTGTATCACGCAAACAAGTTCATTATCAATTCCCACGCTATTTTCTTCCATGCATACATACTTTTATTTAACCATGGTTCATTATTCAACAATCTATTGTGAGGGGTTTATCAATCATCATGTTCTTCATACACGATACAAGTTCTATCCTAGCATATTAGAAATCAATTTCAACAATCCACAAGAATCCTGACAATAAGAGTTAGTCACTTCACACATAATGTTTGTAAGACTTATACAAAAACCTATTTTAATTTATTTTAATAGAATCTTAGAAATCTCATACCATTAATCATACGGTCATCTTACAATTAATAATTTATACATACTGTAGATCTTATTATAAAGTTGCTCAATTACAACAATTCCATATGTATTAACAGTAATTTTCACCCATCATGCTAAAAGGACCCAAATCAGAATCTACACCAACATATCGCAATATGATCGTACCATTCTCATACAATTTTTCCCTTATCCTTATCATTACAATTAATCACACAACTGCGAATGAATCTTGAAAATAATGTTTATCTAACCCATGAAAAAAATCAAACATGTCCCATCTCGTGGAGCATAAAGAACAAAAAATCTACATACATGCTCTACTAGTTTCTAGTTCCAAGGAATGGAGAATCATAACTATAATCCTGAATAATGGGACATAGTAAGTCAGTGGTCTCTCTCACTCTCTCTGTGGTCACTAACCCTCAATCTAGAGTTCAAAGACTAATGTATCTGCAGCTACATTAATCCAATCACTCTGGAAGGAAAGTTAAGATCACACTCCATCATCCAAATCTACAGGACTCCCTCAAAGGTATAGGGCTCAAGATACTAAATCACCTACTCCCCTTCCACATTTCTACTAATCAAAAGAACATGCAATAAATCAAAGGGCAATCAAGGTATGTCATCACACAGCAATCAGCACACAGTTTCAATTTCTAGCTTCTACGTTTTTCCTTCTTCCTAACTTCAAACCTCTATGTGATGCCTAGGTTCATCAAACTCCTAACAACCTTACTCTGAGCAAACCTTATGCTCTGATACCAATTTGTCACATCCCGGATCCCGTGGCACGAATCCCAATAAGGGAATGCACGGATCACGAGGTGAGACCTTCGGGATCCACATCTGGACCGCAGATTTCTACCAAACCACAAGCGAAATAAAAGTAATAATTACCTTTATTAATGATGATTAGAGTACAGAGTCTAAATAAAACAATTAAATCCAAATGTAACAATTACACAAACAAATGATCTTAGGCTACAGCTGAGCCAAGATCCTTGAGGGTATGATAAAATCCCTATAAGTACGCCAATCTCAAATTAAGTTTGTTACAACCAAACTCCCTTTGGAGTACAAAATCCAATAACCAAATCAAATCATTATCTAAGCCAAGCAATAGCAGCAACAACAACATTACAGCTTATCCAGATTTTCTTTGGCAAATCAATCTTTAATTTAGGTGTCATTCTTGGTTGATTGACCAACATGCCTGTAGACACCCCTATTTGCACAAAAAATAATTGATTTTTGATCTTTGTAGCTTTTGGAGGCTTGAGCTTGGCATTTCGGCAAGGTTATCATCATCCTTAATCCCAAATCCATTTGAACCTAAATTCTCACTGAAACCCCAAAATTCATGAAATTATCAAAATACCCTAAGTGGACCCCATGTGTTTCGTTGTTCCCCAAATTCCATTTCTGAGTGTATAGGCGAATTCTAGGCAGAAAATATGTCCCGGGTATACAATCGTCTAGTTTCGAGATCGTAACAGAAAATTACCGTTTTACCCCTGATATCGTTTTGGGTCAAATTCATGATTTTTGGACGTTAGAAAAATATTCTGACTTCGGATTTGACCTTTTCATGCAAAATACCCTGCATGGCTAAAATTTGGTCGAATTCTGAAGTTGGTGGTGAAAGGGGTATTTTTGATAAATATTCTTAAAATGGGTTTCAAAAAATTTAAAAAAAAAAAGAAGAAAAAGATTAAATTAGATTAATTGTGATTAGACTAGAATTTGTTTTAAAATTTTCTAGAAAATTAGGTTGAATTAGTTCTGATTAGAGGATTAGATTAGGTTAAGTGAAATAAAATTAGGATTAGAATTAAACTAGGATTAAGATTAGAATTAAATTAGGATTAAAATTAAAATTTGAATTAGAATTAAAGGTTTAATATTAAAAAAATAATAATAAAAAAAAAAAAAAAAAAAAAGAAGAGAAGGAATACGGGTTCTTCTCGTTCTCCTTTCTTTTAGGGTTTGAATGAGGAAGGGATAGAGAGAAAGAGGATAGAGATTGAAGAAGAAGAGGAAGAAATAGGGATTAAGAGACAGAAAGATAGAGATCGAGATAGGGACGGAAGAAGGTAGCTCGCCGTCACGCCGCGACTATAAAAGGATAGGACCCCAAGAGGTGTGGGGGAGGAGGAAGGTTAGCAACAAATTCATCTGCTATTTTGAGTTCTTCTTCTTCATCTATATTTAGCCAAGAACCCCAAAGAAAAACCCATCACCTGTTCATCAAAACCTCAATCAAAATCTGCAAAAACCCAAACCAAATCCTCACATTCGAACCTATAGAAGCCCCATTTGAAACCCTAGTTCTTCCCATTCCAAATCCATGATTTAAACCCCTAAAACCCTGTTCGTTTTTTCCCATTCGAAGACCCAAATCTCCCTGGTTCGTCGTCCTCAAAATCTGACTCGTTTAACTGTTCATCTCCATCAAAACCCTAGATTGAAATCCATTCAATACCCTAGATCAAAACCTGCAAAAACACAATCAAACCCCATTCTAGTCTGTTCGTCCAAACCCCAGTCACTCTTGTGTTCGTCAGCCACCAAAATCCTCCATGAAAACACTTCCGTACCCATCAATAGAATCGGTTATTTCAAATAAATCGAAACCCCATCCTCTCTACCTGCAAAAAACCAAACCATTAATCTTCTAAATTCGTCCAGCCATTAGAATCCTTAGAAACCTTTCAAAATCCCCCAAAAAAAATCATCCAATTTCTGCAAAAACCCCCCATAAAACCAACTTTGAATTTTGTTTCCTTTATCTGCTCCTGCAAACCCAGATTCGTCCAATTCTGCTCCTTCTTCAATCTGTCTACAAAAACCTCTATTCAAACTTGAAAGTCCCAACAAAATCCCTTGTTGCTGCCTCTCACTGTTGCCATTATTACTGGCCAAGCCGAGTTCTCTAGGAGTTAAATATAAAAGAGGTGTTGGACCGCTGCTACAGGTATTTTATATGCTTTTTTATTTTTATTTTTTAAGAGTGATTTGATTCATCAATTCAATGTCAAGTTTTTATTCCAATTTTTATGATCTGATTCATCTACTATAATGAAGAAAATACTTGATTTTTGTTTATGATTAATCTTGCCATCTCTCGTATTTTATTTCATCAATTTCATTTTTGTTTTAGATATAATTCTTTTTTTGGCATTCTTAGGTTATTAGAGATGTAGGGATTTTAGTTTCTTTCTTTTTCCCCTTATTATTTTTAGGATTTTTGCATTTTCTAGGTTACTTTGGAATTTCAATTTTTAGTAGGTTTGTTCGATTTTTATGCATTTCGATTTTGTTTTATCTTTAATATTTTTTTTTGAGATTAGGTTTTATTAGTATCATTTATTTTTAGGATTATGTTAGTTAGAGATCCCTAGTCCTAGGCCATATAGAAATTTTCATATTTTAGGTTTTTAGGTTTATTTATTTCTAGATTCTTTTTATTACTTCAAGATTTTATTTTAATTGGCCAAATAAAATTAGATCAAGTAACCGATTAAATCGGAAAAGAGGGGGTGCTTAACACCTTCCCGCTCTCTTAAGTAAACCTCCTTACCCAATCTGGTTAGACCTTACTTAAATCATAATTTTGGGTCTATTTTGAGATAAAAGACAAACCCATGGGTGACCATTCACACCAAAACTCAATGAGTGGTGGCGACTCCAATTTACCCGATCTATCTGGGGTCCACCCGACCCGGGGTAGTTCACAATGCCCTTTTTCAAAGCTTTAAGAAATTTAAAGCATCTAGGTCGAATATGTTCAGAAAATTTCCAATAATGACAAATAAGAACAAACCCTTTTGACTTATGCCTAGAGAGTGAGTGGACAAATTTCTTACCAGAGTAAGAGAGAGGTTCAAGAGCTGATGATCCTTTCATAAACACTGTTCTTGAAGTTGAGCTTTCACCGGTATAGCCTAGACCATGATGATCACTACTTTTCCTTCCTAATGAAAGAATGTGATCCAACTTGGCTGTGCTGGAATTTAGCATCTTCACAGTCTTCTAGGTACTTTCCAGCTCAGTCCTAGTTTCTATGAACTTTCTTTCATTTTCAGTAGCAAGGAATTCATAGTTTATTGCAGCTCTCTTCATTACTCCCTTTTCTCTTGTAAGTTCAACAACTTGATCTTCCAGTGACTTATTCAATTTGTAGACCTTGATCCACTTGCTGTACATCTCCCTGTACGCCTTTTGGATAGCTTTAGTACTCAGTTCTTCATTGTCACTAGAGTCCTCAGATTCAGAATATCTGTTGACTGATTTGGACTCCTCATAGTCTGCCAGAGTTGTTGCAGAATTTGTTGTAACATATTGTTCAACAGTATTGACAGAACCTTGTCTCACCTCTTGGCTTTTGATGAAAACAATATGGTTGCTCACATGCTCTTCATCATCTTCCTGACTGCCATCTGTCTCCTCATCACTCCAGGTGATGTTTAGAGATTTACCCCTTTTCTTGAGTGTATTGGCACATTCAGATTGAATGTAACCCCAACCTTCACACTCCCAACATTGTCTTCCCCTGCCTTTTTTCTTAGCATCAAAAGAATTGTCAGCAGCATTATTTTAATGAAGGTTGTTAAATCTTCAAGAATTTGAAGATTTATTTCTCATGTTCATATTCTTCAAAATTTTGTTAAAAGTTTTAGTCAATAAAGCAAGAGATTCAGTCATACCTTCCTTGTCGTCAGATTCTTCTTCTTCCATGGGATTCTGAACTTCAGCTTGAAGAGCAATGCTTTTCTCCTTTTTATTTTGCTTCAGATTCAT
>JAUPMG010086640.1:0-12682 GCA_031762675.1 Pachysandra terminalis | reverse complement strand
TAAACCCACGTGGCAGCAATCCAACGGTGCTGTATGGATTGCTGTAACCCTTAAGCTGTAGAGGATGCGAGGCCTTATCTTATAGATGTAAATTGGAAAGATCTTTTGTCTCTTTACCCGTTACAGCGCGAAATACAAATTTCCCGCTATTTTTTAATCTTAATTCTGGCTTGTTTGCCCAAAAGCGCATTGGTAAACCCACTGAAAAGCGACACCACAAGAATCGCTTCCTAGAATCGTTATTCTTTTGAAACCAAGGTTTTAAATCTCGGGGTCATGGATCGGACCAATCCCAGCTGATCCCGATCCGGATCGGCCTATGATCCGGCCACAGAAAAGCGATTCCATAAGAATCGCTTCTTCCAAACGTTATTCTTTTGAAACCAAGGTTTTAAGCCTCGGGATCAGGGATCAGACCAGTCCCGTCCGATCCCGATCCAGAGCGACCGGTGATCCGACCACTGGAAAGCGATTCCACAAGAATCGCTTCTTCCAAACGTTATTCTTTTGACACCAAGGTTTTAAGTCTCGGGATCAGCGATTGAACTAGTCTCGCCCAATCCCGATCCGGATCGGTCGGTGATCGGGACTGGCTTGTATTGTCGATTCGGATCCTATCAAATTTTTGTATCACCCATTTAAAAAAAGTTGGATCGATCAGACCGGTCACCGGAATGACAGTACTGATGATGAGCCAATTTGAAAATTGGTTATTACCAATGATAAGTTGACATCTGACGAGGTCAATTATGTAATTATACATTCCAAAGTATGTATAATTGAAATTCTGAATGTTTCTTCGAAAACCCACTTTCAGTGGAAAAGTATTTTCAGAATAGCATATTTCGAAAGCCCGTTTCGAGAGAATCACCTCAAAATTAATAGAATACTTTGAAGTTCTACTTGAGATAGACTTCAAACCATAGTCTTAAAGGAAGACCTTCAGAATATTCAACAATCATATCATAAAAACATTCATAGGTGCACCTCGAGAGGGCCAATTCGTCATCACAAGTAATATCTCATATGAGGTTATCAACACAATGCTATTTTAATGTTATATTTCGAAATAATCATTTTTAGGCATTTCGAGATAATATACAGAAATGACCAATTTATTATCCCCAAGTCATATTCTGAATCACCTTTAGGGATAATCTTATAAATAACTCGAAATCAACATTCGAGATAGTCACACGAAATGATCATTATGAAAACAAAATGTTCTAAATTATAAGGAAACATTATCTAATATCCATATTATTTCTCGAAATTAGTGAATTCGAGATTATTTATCTAAAGCATAGGGGGAAATAAACATTAGACTTTCAGGAATGGAGGGCCAGAGAGATAAGTCCTATTAAGATCCTCGAAGATGTTATAGCATTTAAGGACTTAAATCATTATAGAACAATAACGTATCATTAAACTTTATAACGTCATATTCATTCCTAATCAAAATGTTTTGAATGCATTCATTAAAACGTTATGATCTTTGATGAAGCATTTTGAACATTCAAATCAAAACACTTGTATACATTGATGAAATATTTTGAATGTATTGAATGAAACGATGCAAACGGTTCAGTAAAGAGTATGAGGCTATAAAAGGCTAACGATACATCAGAAAGAGGGATTGGATTCTTTGGCATTTGACATTCTCTGAGAAATTGTAGAGCTTTTGTTTAAAGAATCATTTTTTTCTGAAATAAGCATAAGTTCTGTGGAGTATTTCTGAACATTCCTGACTAATCATACCCTTTATCTCTTTGCTATCAATTTCCAAAAGGAAACCTTACACCGGAACGGTCATATTTTGATTTAGGCCAATATAAGCAAGTATTTGAATCTTCTGTTGCTTAAACCATTCGGGGTTAATTAACATTTGATTGTTAATTTGGTCATTAATCAATTTGTGCAACACCAGTACCAGTCGCCAGACCAGTTAGTACCCGACCAGTCCAAATCAATACCTATTCGACCGTTTCATTTATAAATTAAAAACAAAGTACGAAAAAAAAACTTTGGATCAATTGGACCAGTTGTATTGGTCCCTGGACTGGTTATACCGGCCGGTCTGTATCAGTATCGATTAGATCAATCCAATCCAAAACCTTATGATATAATAGTTATATCAGGGCTTAGGATCGGACCGGAAGAATAGATCGGATCGGTCCGATCCTTGAAACCATGTTTGAAACTATTATTCTCTGCTTCTGAAATCACGTTTGGGAATCAGTTTGAGGTTTTAATGAATGTTGTAAAAAGTGAGTTCCCATGTCACGTGGTTGGCCACATAATTTATTTTGCTTCCGGAAATGCACACTTGATTCCGATCCGAGAAACAATCAAAGCCTAATGGCTGATCGAATGGGCTAGATCCATGGTTTGGTAAGGATCATTGTCGGTCTTCACCGTATATTATCATTTTGTAAAACATTAAGGGCTGTCAACGGATCGGATCAGGGCATGTTTAAATTTGATTTGATTAAATTTAATGACACGTAGACATGATTAATAGGACGACATTTACAAAATCAACATGTCTCATACTGAATGATGTCGAGGAACATAATAAATACTAGGGGTGCAACTTTTGAGTCACTTTAACCCAATACCAAATTGACTTTGGTTCGGTTTGTTATGGGTTTTTAAAAGTTTGGTTCGATCTTGATTTTGAAATTACAAAATCGAATTAGATCGGTTTAATTTTGGGTTAAAGCTTCGATTAGATTCAACCGAATCAAATCAAAATCCGAATTCTAATATATATAGTTTTAAACCAAACCAAATCGAATCAATTTAAACTAAATAAACTAGTCTATATATGTATTATATATACTAGAGGATGGCATGTGCAGTCCTGTACGTTGATAAAAGAAAGGAAAAAGGGTCTCGCCATTTATCTGAAAGGGGATGGAAAAGAGTTTTGGGGTTTTCAGTTATATATCCCAAACTCAATAACAAACCTTCCTTTTTATCCCTCTATCTTCAATGGATTTGGATGATCAGGATAACAAAATTTAAGGAAAAACATGAGATTCGATCTCTTAGCAATCGCGGCTGCTATGTTATGGGTGAGCTTTTTTAAATATTTTATAGGATAATAGGGAGAATAGAAGGGAGGACCCAAAAAGAGGAGGATTTTTCTGTTCTTCATTAATTTTCTCTCATCTTTCTTCTATCTCAAGAAAGGGAGGGAAGAACCTATTATTGTAATCTATAACAAAGCTTGAACTAGTGAAAACACTCTCCGATCCAAAGCACCCGTGGATTAGGCCGTTCGGCCAAACCACGTAAATCTACGTTCTTGATGTTCTTCATTTTCTTAGAGATTTGTGGATGATCGGGACAATCTGATTTCTACAAAAGAACCCTTTACATTTAGGCGGATGATCGGGACAATCCGATTTCTACAAAAGAACCCTTTACATTTTGGCGACTTCTAATTGTCCATTCCACATTCCGGCAATCTCTACAATCTTCATCGGCGACTGCAAGTTTAGCACCTCCGGATCTGAAATCATCTCTCTTCCACGAGGCTGCAATCGCATCTCTCTGAACCGGCTGTGATCTGCATTTTTTTTTTATTTCTCCGGCGATCTGAACTTGCAAATCATCTTCCGAAGTACGAAGCCGAGCACAAAGATCATCCTCATATCAGATTCAAAATCTCCGAGCAACTCTAATCTTCTCTGATCCAGACCTGCAAATCCGAGAGTCAGTGAAATCTTCTCTGTCCGAGATCTGAAATTGAACGAAGCTACGATCTATTCTTTGATCTGCAAAACTGTACGGAGATTCCCCTTTGAGCTCATCTTCATCTCCGACTTTTTGCAACCGCTTCTCGGAACTTCATCTGGCAAGCCTCATCCCAGATGTAAGCTTGGTCAAAGGTGTTGCGATGCTTGAAAAGCCTTCAATAAATCTTTAGTAATAGCTTGCTAATCCAAGGAAACTACGAATCTCAGAAACATTCTTGGGTTGCTCCCAGCTAGAAACTGCTTCAACTTTGCTCGGGTCCACAGTGATACCTTCCTTAGACACTACGTGTCCTAGGAATTTCACCTGATCCTTCCAGAACTCGCATTTAGAAAACTTGGCATGCAGTTGGTGATCCGCTAGGGTCTGCAAGACGATGTTAAGGTGCTCTTCATGCTCTTCTTCTGACTTGGAGTAAATTAAGATATCATAAACAAACACTACGAGGAATTTGTCTAAGTAAGGCCTGAAGACTTAGTAGATACACTCATAATCCTGGACGAGATCATTGGACTGCAATACATAGACTTCTTAGATATCTGCAAGGTACAATAAATCTAGGAATAAATTATAGTGGATATCCAGCTGTACTTGAAGGTTATTGTGATGCCAACTGGATATCAGATAATGATGAAACCAACTCCACTAGTGGTTATGTATTCACTTTAGGAGGTGGAGTTATTTCCTGGAAGTCGTCTAAACAAATATGTATTGCCAGATTCCTAAAACAGCTCATCCTTTGATCAGATCTAAATGCCCTCTAAGTTGTAATCGGACGGATTTCATCTCCTCTGCCTTCTCTTCTTCTGATCTCCGGCGACCTCCTCCTTCCTTTCCCGAACTTGCAAATATCATATCACCTACGAGCTCAGAGCAATTGTGAACACAATATCTCCGATTACTATGGATTCAGATCGGCTGCTGCAACAAGTCATCTTCTCTGGTGTTTGATCAACCACGTAAGCACAGATCTGAAACTTCAGATCATCTTCTACGTGTCCGGTGATCTATATAGATCACTGCAAATCTCCTTCCACACTTCGGCTTCCTCTCTCATTAGATCTAGACTCCTCGTCCAGTCTTCCTAAACCCTAACTCGTTCTCATCTTTGTCTTGTCTACTTCCCGAGTACTCTTATCCCCCCCACCTTATCCTTTCATGGGACAGATTACATCTTCCTTTGGAAATCTCCAACATACCTCCGAGACCGGATATCCGAGTTAAACCCTCAGAATCTGATCTCTCACATTTAGAAGTGAGATGGGGTTTTCCTCTTAGTTGGAATATTTTTGACAAAGATATTAAGCTTAATAATGTTAGATCTAACATCTCCCGTCCTTGGAAACCGATTATTCCAACTACGGTTAGAATGACGGAGTCGAAAACTATCATTGTCAGTGTGCATACAGACGAAGAACTACACAAGATCTTAGATGGCCAGCTATGGTATTTCAACGACCATCTCTCAACATGGGCTCGACTCCAGAAAGAAGAAGAAGCAGTTTCTTTCCAGTTCAAGTACTTACCGATTTGGCTTCACCTCCCCAATCTCCCATGCTTTTATCAAGAGGAGATATTTGTCAGAGAGCATTTAAAAAAAATTGGTAAGATCATGTCTCTGGAATCTAGGTGAGCAAAATCTTTTTACTATTACCTTTATAAGAATCATCATTAATCCTTACGAGGCTATTCATGTTGGTTTTTTTTCCTAGAGATGGAAGAGGATATTGAGCTTTGGATTAAGTTTCATTATGAACTTCTTCCTGATTTGTGTTTCTCTTGTGGTTTTCTTAGGGCACTCCCTCCTGGACTGTCCTAAGTTATTCACACAAACCTTACTGGATAACTTGCAACCCTCAAAGTGGAAATACAGCTCTCAGATGACTATCCCTGCTCTGAGGAGGCGTCATCTTTGGACAGAAAAGGCTATTCACTAAACTTTGCTCTTCTTCTTCTTCACCAGTTGCCACGCTAGATCTAAACTCGGTGTTTGCCAGATGAAGATCAGCTGTGGGCTATGGTGTTGTCCAAGATTTGGGGTTCACAGCGTGGCGACGCGTGCCCACGACTGTTGACCCCAAGAGTTAAACCCCAAATCGAAAACGGCGTTAACGACGTTAACGTAATTGAAGAAATTTTGAAATTTCTTTTACCCGTCAAAAGCTGCCCTCCCCAAAAATTAAGCGGGAAGTTTTGGGTCTCCTCTATCTTACCCCTCTCTCTCTCTCTCTCTCTCTCTCTCTCTCTCTTCTCAGCCTCTTCCTCTCGGAAGAAAACCAGTTTTCTTCTCTTCTCGTTCTTTCTTCCCCAGGGATCCTTTTACTCCTTCCCCTCCGTCTCCAGCAGACCCACTCCGCCGGAGAGTAATCTCTCTCTCTCTCTCTCTCTCTCTCTCTCTCTCTCTCTCTCTGTTGACAGTCTCAGAGCGACCGGCGATGCTCCGATCCTTAAGCAAGCCAGATTCAAGGTATTGTTTCTTTGTATCTAAACCTTTTTTTTCTTCAATTATTATTGTTATTCGGGTTTATGGCGGTGTTTAGTTTTGATCTGCTTTTGAATTTATTTTTTGTCCGGCTGTGAAAGTATCTCTATTTTGATGCATGTTTGAGCTTATTGCATAATATTTCAGTCATATGAGGTGTTGGAATCGTAGAACCCTAACTTGGATTGAGAAATTGACACCACTCATCAGATTAAAAATAAATCCCATCTTTATTGTGAAACAAACCCTACCTTGTTTTGTGGAATTGCTATTTCAATGGCCCTTTAAGTGTGGATTCAATGTCTATTAGCACAATAATAAGAATCTAGATCACCCTATAGGAGAAAATATTTCCAGTGTGATCTATGTTTTTTTTTTTCTTTTTTTCCAATTTTTTTCCAAGGGAATTTATCCGTAAAATTGTTTGGCACTTGAACTTGTCATGGTCATGGTCCTCTACATGAATTTGGAGATCCATATGAGCTATGAATTTACGATATCTATTCAATTTATCTATCAGTTCGTATTCTTTTCTTACTCAAATTATCATATTTTTTTTTTCTGAAAGCTAAATGTTGCTTGCTTACTAAAAAGGTATGACAACCACCCACCATCTCCGACGAGATTCAAGCTACAATTGGAGAAATGAAGGAATTGTTGCTGTTCTTTGACAGGCAGAGCCAACTCCATGGGAATGAGTTGGGCAACTACAAAAGTGAGAGCACCAAGCAGTTCCACAGTGCCGAAATCAAGTTCCCTCTGGTGTTCAAGGTTTGGCCACCAAACAAGAAGCTCAAGACAACATACAAGGGATCAAGGTCCAACTTGTTCATGTAATCACGATATCAAATGGTGGTTACTTTCCTATGCAAGATGAGGTTATTAGTTGAATGAACTAAAGAGAAAGATCAGAGGACATTCTACTTTTCTGAATTTTATTTCCCTTGGATTTATATTTGATGTTAAAACTTTTGGTGATTGGCTCTGTAGTTGTCTTGGATTTGTTTTGTTTCTCCTAGATGTGGTATTGGTTACCAATGCACACAGAAACCCTTGTATTCGTCAAGGGGCTTTGAGGTTGTTGTGCAAACCTAAGAAGACATGGCCAAGTATTTCCTTCTTTATAAAACCTCAACTAGGAAGTTAGGGTCTAAATGAGTGATGCCAGAAACCATAACAGTACTATCGAATGCATGGAGCCATACAAGCCCCACAACCAAGAAATGGGGTACGGGGTACCTGTTTCATTGGTCATATTTGATAACATTAGATGATTTAGAGATTCAAAAAATTTGAACAGATAAGGATCCAACTTATGAATGCTTATCATTGCTCTTCTAGCATCTTTTCTCCATCCTTTCTCTATAAGTCCTTATTAGCCCCTTCTTCCTTCTGGAATCAACTTTCTCCAAACATATTATTCCCATCTAAACTTGCAGAAAGAACAGTGAACGATGACCTTACCAAGAAACAACTAATTAGGCACTTGTTAGCTGATAGCCTATCTTGAACAGTTATAGGACATGTGTATTCGGATATCAAAATAAGATACAATAAAGTCTAACCCTTTAAAGGCTTAATTTGACCAAATACCAAAAAATAACCCAAAAGCATAAAATCAATCACAATCAATTCGTGCCAATCAAAACAACAAGATCAAGTGAAAATCCCATTCATTTTTTTTTCTGGCAGTTCTAGACAAAGAAGTCATGGAACATTCAAAAATAGAAACTAAAAAGAAAAAAATCTCAAAAATAAAAAAATAAAAAATTAACATCATTCAATCTAGTGAAATTAAAGTATTTCTTGATGGAGTCTATCAAGTATAAAGAGAGATGGGATCCTTCAAGGTTCAAATGAGTGAAACAGACATGAAGTGCTGGAAATCTAGGTTAACAAGAATACTTTTCGCTAATTAGCACAATTTCTACTCCTCACTTAACTATGACTTGGGGCATTTCCGCAACTTCATTCGATTCTTCTGCTGTTCTTTTGTTAAAAAACCATCAGTAGCTTAAAAAAAGGCTTAATTTGATGACATCTTCGGGAACATGACCACTAATAAAACCCCAGCCCCACCAATTCTACAAGAAAAAAATGACTGTCATTCACAGCATCTGACCGGGCCACCAAAAGAACAGAAAAACACAAGAGAAGAACATCACTTTATAACAAATAGAGAGAAGAGAAGGAAGAGAGTATATGTACCATATTGAATTTGCCAAGGAAGAAATGCCATTAATACCCCTTGCTCTGTTCTTCAGTTTTAGTGTTGTTGGGGTATTGTTGTGAGTCAATAATTGGGAATACATGTTCTTGATGAGATCCATTAGCATATAAATGCTGATAATGCATGTTCGTTACTTCTTCCTACATACCAAATAATAATTTAAACATTATGATTGAATTCTCAAAATTGTTGAATTTAGAATACAATATCAAAGAGAACGACCTGAGTGAGTGGTGATCCAGTAAATTGAGCTTCTCTCAAGTTGCTAGTAGGCAAAAATGGTTGCTGCATGAGCCATATAAATAATAAGAATGCAATTTATATAAGAAAAACTTTTATATGTTGTAATCTTCAGTTTCGTCTTAATTACCTGGAGCATTCTGGTGAAGCTACGAGGTTGAACATAATGAGGTTGAGATGATGGTTGATAAACAAATGGAGCCAGAGATTGGCCATGATTAATTGCACTGGTATTAGAAGTACCCCAAGCATTTGATTCCTAAAACACAATTAAGGAATTTTTTTAAGGTTATAAATTTTTCAAATCATTCATGCTATTAAAACACAATAAATGCTACTCATTAACTCCATAATTGCTTTGGGTGCTATCCCTAAACTGATTGCCATTTCAACTTCTGCAGCCTGTGCAAGAGTCAAGGTCCTATGTGATCTTAACAAGCGAACAATTTTAGGTGGCACTAGTTTGTGATTATGATTTGGTTCAAATCTATAAACCACATAACAACCATCCCTCAATGAAATTTTCATTTCTGCCTTACAACTAACCCTTGTAATTGCACGAGAGTTGGAAACTATATCAATTCTTTTCTTAGTTTCGCGGACACCCTCTTTGTTATAACAAAATTTTATGTTCCTAAGTACACCAGCTTTAACCGTTTTCTCATTTTCCGAACACTAAACCCTATGCTTCTTGCATATTCATTGTAGAACCTCAAAGCATCTTCTTCTGATTCAAATTCCATGCCAACTTGTGGTGTTAAACTACTTATAATTGAATCACCTAGAGGAAGAGTATCAACATCATCGCTAAACTGAGTACCTTCAACCTCCATATTTTTCTCTAATTTGATATGATTTCTTTCAATATCCACTGACTTCTGCAACCCAATCAAAACTACCTAATCAATTGAAAATTCCCAATCATACAAAAACAATAGATACCCATTGACACCTGAACCCACTTCTTTTGCTTTGTCAATGGTGTTCTCAACCTACAAACTCAGAAAGAGAAGAAAAATTTGAGAAACATATGATAGGTTATAAAATGAACTAGCCTACATACCACAATCACCAGCTCAGTCAAAGCTTCCTAGATATCATAAATTTCATTTTCCCAAAAATTAACGCAGTATATGTATATATATATATATGCAAATTTCTAATATCGAACCACTAAAAACTCATTTATTATTATTATTATTTATTTATTTATTGGGAAAGAAGAAAGAGAATTGCATGAAAACAAACAAGCAGTCATTTTTATACAATAGGTTCCGGAAATACACGTCCTAAATGAGATATAATTTTAATTTTTTAATACAAGGAAAACATAAAATAAATTTGAAGAAAATTACAAAAAGAAATGAAGAAAAATTCTGAATAAAAAAAATTGCTAGAAATCGTAATTCCCCAAAACAAGGTAGGGTTTGTTTCACTTAGCTGTCATACAATCAAGATGGAATTTGTTTCCAATCTGATGAGCGGTTTCAATTTCTCAATCCAAGTTAGGGTTTTAGGATTCCAACACCTCATATGACTGAAAAATTATGCAATAAGCTCAAACAAGAATCAAAACAGAGATACTTTCACTCAGACAAAAACTCCATCAAATGAGCCTCAATATCTGTAGTTTCAAGAGATTCGTCATCGAATCAAAAATAAATTCAAAAGCAGATCAAAACTAAACACCATAAACCCAAATAACAATAATAATTGAAGAAAAAAAAGGGTTAGATACGAAGAAACTGTACCTTGAACTTGGCTTTATTGAGGATCGGAGCGTCGTCGGTTGCTCTAAGATTAATGAAAACTGCCAACAGAGAGAGAGAGATTACTCTCCGGTGAAGTGGGTCTGCCGGAGACGGAGGGGAAGGAGTGAAAGGATCCCTAAAAAGAGGAAAGAAAGAATGAGAAGAGGGAGAGGCTGTGAGTGAGAGAGAGAGAGAGAGAGAGAGAGAGGGGGTTAGGCAAAGGAGACCCAAAAATTCCCGCTTAATTTTGGGGAGGGCAGCTGTTGATGAGTCAAGGAAATTTCAAAATTTCTTCCATGACGTTAATGTCGTTAACGCCGTTTCCGATTTGGGGTTTAACTCTTGGGGTCAACAATTGTGGGCACGTGTCACCACGCTGTGAACCCCACAGCGTGGACAACACCGTAGCCCACAACTGATATTCATCCTCAGACTGCTCTGGCAGCTATTCAGCCTGTACTCGGTCCTTTCATTGAGTCTACTAGGACGGATATCCCAGTCAATAAACTTAGTGAGTGGAACGAGTCTCACTCGTTGTCAGATGTGGTCACATCCACGCAGACTGATAGACGACTTGCGTGTCTTGGGAAAGCAGATTCTGACAATTTGTCTCTTGGAAATGATATTCACTTTATCAAAAGTAATATTTTTTTTAATGGCGAATCTTCCAGACCGACTAGAGATATCTCTGAATTTAAGGCTTTTAAGTGTGATGGGTTGGCCCCAGGTATCAAACATATCTCCTAATTTGTTGGGCTCAACTTTCTTTAATAGATCGACGGGCTCTTGAGCCCATAAGTCATCTTTCATTGCCAAGCCGCATCTTTCTATTATTATTACACCGGATTGTCCTATGAACTTATGTCGAGATGAGGACTTGGATACTCTAGGTGAGGACTCTTTTAGGACTGTGGATCCTGTCTCTTTGGTGAGTGAGGTAGCTGGAGGGAATATCTCTCATTCTAAGAAAAGCAAAGTTTTGGATTCTAAAGGTAAAGGTAAAGAAGCAAAGAAGAAAACTAAGGTCTCTTCCTCTTGTTTGTCGACAGTTGACAGCTTTGCTGACTATGGTTAGCAAACACTTAACAAATGAACATTATCATATGGAACTATCAGGGCATAGGTCGGGCCCTGACAAAAATGCATTTAAAGAAACTTATTTCTGAACATCGACCTGAACTTGTGCTTTTATCTGTAACTCTGGCCTCGGCTAAGGTTTCGGAGAAAAATATAAGAAGTTTTGGCTTTGATAAAATATTTTGTTGCAGCACCTTACTCGATATCTATTCAACAGAATGCCAAGACTTAATTAAGTGATCGAGATCACAAAGAGAATTATTGATCATATGAAGGATGTAATCGAAGTGATCGGTGAAAGGTCGAATTGGGCTAGTATCGCCAATGCCGTGAAGTAAACTTAGTCATGATGACCATCATCACCAACTTAATGAGACATAATCCCCTAATTTGTGAAGAAATAGTAACCACCACCCTTATGCGCCTTATCCCGCAATGTCGACGCTAAGCTATGATCATAACTCTCTACTACGACGACATATGGCTTCAAAGAGCTAAGTATTCTAGAACTCATTTATTGCTTTTGCCTTCGTAAACTTCCTAAATGCAAAACCTCTTTAAAGAATGACATTTACAACACCATATATTTTAATTCTTGTGAAAGACTATTGTAAGTCTTCAATGAAAAGTAAATCTTGCTAAATTTTATGCATGTATGATTATGCTAATGACATAGAAAACATAGAAATACACATACATATATAAGAAACAACAACAACAATCGGTGATCTCATTCACCTTCAATTGTGTTAAATTTTTCGCCTTTTACTTGCTTGATAGGATGTCGTGCTATAACAAGGGCTCGCATCCTCTACAGCTTAAGACATGCAGCAATCCATACAACACCGTTGGATTACTGCCACGTGCATACTAAAGTGGTGCCTAAGGCAAAAGATATTGGGTACCCAGGTGAAAGGGTACCGGTGGGTTATTCAAACAAAAAACTAATGTCGTTAACGGTGTTTTCATTTTATTGTTTCGCGCATAATATTTTTCATCGTTTTCCCGCTTTTTCCAATTCACTCATCTTCATATTTTTCTTTAGAGAAGAGAGTATTTCTATATTCTTTAAGCAATGTATGACCAAACCTTGTAGACTTGGCTGTTAAAGGGTACCCAAGGCTAAATAAGGGGTATCCT
>JAUPMG010086629.1:0-12683 GCA_031762675.1 Pachysandra terminalis | reverse complement strand
CCGAAGCGGGGACCTCTCCCAACAAGGTTTGCTGCATCCACAAGGACTCGATACCGAGATCACTTGCTTAAGCAACCTGAGCCCCTTCCACTTGGGAGACCACTTGCTTAAGCAACCCGAGCCCATTCCACTTGGGCCAACCTCCGTTGGTAAAGTAGATACCTTTTTACCGAAAGGGAAGGAACAATAGTCATAAAAATACACATATTAGTTATGCTTGACACACTACGGCTGTGTTTGGTCTGGCTTCTATAAGTATTTATTGTAGCTTATAGCTTATATAAGCACTTTTTAGAACTAAATATGTGTTTGGTAGCGCTAGTGCTTGCTTATGGGTAAGCATATAAGCAGTAGAAGAAGGCTACCCAAAAGAAGAAGTTGCTGAGATTAACTTCTCCTAAGCTCGTGTTAAGCTATTTCACAATTTTAGTAATATTTTTAAAATACCTATTTTACCATTAATGTTTCATAAGCACTTAAATAAATGTTATTTCTAAACATTAATAATATTTTTATAATACTTATTTTACCCCTAAACTTTTATAAGCAGTTAAATAAATGTATTTACTAAACGCTATATTCTTCAAATAAGCAGTTTATTGTTGTTGTGGATAAGTGTTCTCATTGAGCAACTTATCCAATGAGTTTTTATCCATAAGCTCAAGCAGAGCCAAACGGAGCCTAATCACCTTTAATTTTTTTTTTTTTTAAAATCATATAGATTTATTTGATATCTGGTTTATGCGTCATTGTTTCTTGACTATTGTTCTTCCCATAACAAATAAGAAGGGCCTTGGATGATTGGAATCCTTTATTATGTACTCCATCAGGAGTCAATGCTTTAAGCTTTATGAAAGCACAATAAGTCACAAAATTTCTATCCAGCCAAACATCAATAGCTCCTTCAGTAAATATTAGACAAGGCATGTCATGAACCAGTGACCGGACTTCCTAATGGCTGGTTTGATTATAAAATTAGTCTGAACAGAACAGGGTCAATCCTTTATGGAATGTGAAAACCATTAGACAGATAAAAACCGAATGTGAATCGTAAAAGGGAAAATTATATTTTGACCCCTTGAGGTTTATAAAATTATAATAACACTCTTCATCGGAAACCTCAATTGGTTCGGTCAACTAACAACACCGAGTCATTGACTAATATATCTCTTATAAATCATTTTTCATTAATTGTTTGATGTGTTTTTTTTTTTCTCTTTGATGAATGATTTAAGTGCGATGTTGGAGCATGATGGCTCTTTAGTGGAGAGATTAAGAGGGATATTTTAAGCCTAAGGTTTATCAATTTTTTTTAAAAGTCATTCAATTCTTTATAAGGGATTTATGAGTCAATGACTCATTGTCATTAGTTGACCAATCCCCTTGAGGTTAGGGGTATAATGCGGTCGGTATGGTTCGGTTTAGTGGTTAAACCTCAATCAAACCGAATTATATTACATTAAACCTAAAACCAAATCGAACTATAATGGATAAAATCGAACCAAACTGAAATATAAACAAAAAAAATTCATTTTTTCGATTCTGTTTGAAAAAATTAATATATTTTCTATACAAAACACATACACATATATCTATATATATTTTATATAATCTATTTCGATTTTTTCGGTTTGGTTTGGATTAGTTGAAGCCTTAACTGAAAACCAAACCGAAGTAGTTCCGGTTTTTGTTTTCTAAACCATAAGCAAACCAAAATAAAAAAAACTTAACCAAACCGACTTCCCCACGAAAGTGTCATTATAGTTTCAAAAACCTCTAAATGCAATTGTCAAAAATCTCAAGGAGTCAAAGTGTAATTTTCCATTTTGAAAAAAAAAATTGCTTGTTCTTGGTAGAGACAATGGAGAGGTATTTTATCCAAAAGAAAAAAAAAAGACGAAACGTTAAATGACGAGGATAGTTGTGGTCATTTCAATCTTCGTGTCAAAATGTTGAGAAGCTTCAATTCAATACCTGGCATTTTAGACAAGACAGATGTTCTACTCTTTGGCCTTCCAGAAATTCTCTCTCATGGCGTCCGAACCCCATCGCGTCCGTCAAAGTAAGTTAAATCTATCTCACCTTCTCTCTCGAACATCTTGACACTGAAATAACCAAACCCTAAAGGATCTCTTCTTTTTCTCTCCCACACTTTAACAGTTATATTATTAACAGTTCGGATCATTTATGCTTCATTTTCCAGTACCTTTCATCTTTTCCTCATTTATAGTCTGATTCTACTTTTTTTTTTCTCTCTCTCTCACTCTATATGCAGTTGCAGAGACATCTTTGCTAAACTCTGCTAAGATGCAGAGGACAATGAGCACGGAATCATACATGCAAGAGGGTTTTCAGAAATATGCCGATTACCTTAACGAACTTGTAAGCCTTTTAATCTCTCTCTCTCTCTCTCTCTCTCTCTCTCTCTCTCTCTCTCTCTCTCTCTCTTATTTATTAGTGCATTTGTGTTCTTTGATCTCTCACTCTTTGATTTTGATGAACATTTGAAACTTGAAAGTTATTAATTGTTCATTCATCAACAAGAATTTTGAGGGGTTGTCCATATATTGTGGCCAAACCTTAGTTACCAGAGCATAGAGCAAAAGCAAAAAGTGCTGAGCTAGAGCGTCAATTTAAAAAAAAAATGCCCTACGGTTTAGAGTAGGGTTGTTAACGAGCTGAGCTAGCCAAGCTCGGGCTTGATTCGAATGAGCTGAGCTTGAATTCTATAATTAGGCATGCGGCCGAACCTAACCTAAAATAGTTTGAGACGGGCTCGTTTAAAGCTCAGCTCGGTTTGTATATGAAATTATACACCCATACTGATCCCAAAACATTTTAACGAGACTGAGCTCAAAATTTTTTTAAAGAGCTTGAGCCTTTCTCAAGGTTTACGAGCTTGAGTCGAGCTGGGCTAGGCTCGGCTCAGCTCATTTACAGTCCTAGTCTAGAGCTCTTGAGAGTGTAAGATTAGACAAAATACTCAAAATTTGGAATCATTGTCTAGAACTCCTGCCAAAGTAACT
This sequence comes from Pachysandra terminalis, assembly GCA_031762675.1. Lineage (NCBI taxonomy): Eukaryota > Viridiplantae > Streptophyta > Magnoliopsida > Buxales > Buxaceae > Pachysandra > Pachysandra terminalis. The sequence continues at coordinate 9,657 of JAUPMG010086629.1, read as the reverse complement.
AAAATATTCAGAATTTTCACTTCAATTCAAAAGTATGAAATAACTGATATATTTGTTATTGAAAACCTTTGTTCGAGGCTTGCACCTCATTACGGGTGGCAATGGGTCGGGTTGGGTTAGCATGCGTCGCTTGGGGACGGTTATACTGTGATGTATTGATAAGACCATCCATGATTTCTTGAAGCTTGATCTCTTCCACGAATGAACCATATAGCCAACCAAGGCAGTGGAATCATATAGAATACTTAAATGGAACACTGTGGGAAAATAATTGATTGTTAAAAATCATTCTATTACTTATTATTACTCTATTTATTGCAAGAAAATCTTTAAAATTGATCATTATGAGTGTTACGACAAATTTGAATAAGAAGTCCAATGGCAAAAGGAGATTCATTAGTTTGTTATCTGGTAAACATCAGCTAAATGAAGGAATCCACATAAATTGTTCAATAGGCTCTAAAGGAATTCTAGGGGACCCTATGAGAAGCTCCAGGAGGTTCATTCATCTAACCGTAGACTAAATCCACTCCACTTTTATCCTACAATATTTGTTCATTAATCACTCCAGATTCTTTCATTTCCATGTATGGAGTTCACCTGACCTGAAGGCTAAGAGCCTCACAGCCCAAGTACAATGATGCAAATATCAGAGGTGCACTCTACCACTAAGCTAATAGTCCATCCCTCTCTTTCCTTTTGTGCCATATGTCCGTGAATGATAAGTCATAGAAGAAATGCCTATCGGAGAATTTTGGTGCTATCATATTTATTTCAGCTAAGTTCACGAGATGGAGATAAGTGGATCAAACAGTTGACATCATGAACATGGTAAACCACTGCCTTTCCTTTCATTACCTGTGGGCCCTTCTTTGCCTAATTCTTTTCATTATACTAGTGAATAATCCGTAATAATTTGCAAGTCTGGATCGACTACTTGTTCTCAGTGGCCCAATAGGGAAAGCAAAATTCATTGGCCTTTGTAAGTAATACAATGATTTCTAACTATCAGTTATTTCTAATCCCAGTACAGTATTTCATTTAAATATCTTGTATCTATATTCATTATCTTCTTTTTGGTCCTAGGACAAAGATATTTTATCTACCTAATCCAATTATTCCAATTATGAATCCCAAAATATTTTTAATTTCCATAATCCCAACCAAATCCATTGTAAAGATTTGAAATGAACAAAAGAAAAAGAGGAGATCCATTGAATAGATCGAAAAAATGGGGATTCTAAGAGTTAAGATATCTAATGAAATTGTAGCTGGAATTGAGATCTCATTAAAAGAGAAAGGTATCAAATATCTGGATTTTTTTTTTGTATACTATATGGGTGATACGATCTTTAAGTATCATGGTTGGGAATTGTTTGATCATCGTTCTCTGCTGGAATGCCAACAGGCATCTTTTCTGGCGTTCAAATCGATTCGATAGTACCCACTTTGGAGATTTTTAATGCCAAAGTCCATGAATGGTTAAGTCGCAAATCATAAAAATGGAATATGTAATGTACTTATCTTCAAAATGATTCCAATTCTTAAATGTACTACATCTTAAATGTGTTCTGGGTGGGTTGGGGGAGGTCATTAGTTCGGTTTGCACTCTTGGTCATAGTGTAAAGGATCGTCCGATCCCCGAGTTGGTCCCGATCCGAGAACAACACAAAAAAAAAAAAAAGGATCCAGACCGGGATCGGAACGATCCATGAATTTTTTTTTTATTTTTTTTAATTAGATGCGGCTGGTCCGTCTTGGCCGATCCCGAGCCGAGAACCGAGTTTAAACACTATGCTCTTGGTGTACTTGTGTAAATTGGGGATTCATTTTGTACAGGGTTAAATCCTGTTGATTGACATTTCTTTATACTAATACTAATATAAACCTTTTACTGATAAAAAAAGTGTTTTGAGATGCCAATGTCCCATCTTCAGTTTGCAAATTATGTGATTTTCTTGATTGAAGCGGATAGGGACTAGATTTTTTGAACTAACTATATCCTCTGGTGTTTTGAGATTTTGTTTGGGCTTAAAGTTGACCTTTACAAAAGCAGTGTTTCGGGTATTCTGTGGCCAGCTAAGATATTCTGCTGAAATATTAGGCTGTAGGATTAAGGCCCTTTCACTAAATACCTAGGCTTACTTTAAGAGGGAATTCCCACACCCTTAGCTTTTAGGCCCCGGTTTGAGAGAAAAGTTATGAAAGTCTAGGTGGAAGTGTATAATTTGTCTTTTTGAGGTTGGATCACCCTTGTTAAGGCTTGCTTTTCCAATCTCTTGGTGTGTTGCTTCTTCTTTTTCTAGGATGCCTTCTAGGATCACTTAGAGGTTTAGACTTTAGAGAAGAAGCGGAGGGGGGTAGAATTGCTAAGAAGGATCATTTAGTTTCATGGACTTGGAGGACTGCTTGCAGGGAGGAAAATTTGGGAGGTATCGATCTGGGAATTAATGTCTAGGAATTTTGCTTTTCTTGATTAGGGATTATGAAGGTTTTAACTATGAAGCCGAGAGTCTCCAGCGTGCTGTCATCAGAAGCAGTTATGGTTACATCAAAGTTGATGGTATATAAACTGTAGTATTGATGTACGAGGGCATAGTCCATGGAGGTATATATCTGCCATCAACTTTCCTTTTTATCATTGGTATATAAAGTGTAGTAGTGATGTGCTGAGAGAAAAATTTGGGAGGTGTTGATCTAGGAAATAAATATCTAGGAATTTAGCTATTCTTAATTAGTGGTTATGAAGGTCTAGCTATGAAGCCGAGAGTCTGCATCATGCTGTCATCAGAAGCAGTTATGGTTACATCAAAATGGATGGTATATACGCAATAGTAGTGATGTACGAGGACATGGTCCATGGAGGTATATATCTGTCATCAACTTGCCTTTTTATAATTGGTTCGGTTAGGGTTGGGGAGTGTTTCCTGATCAGTTTTTGGCATGACCTGTTGTGGGGTCAATCAGTGCTTTTCTCTTTATTCCCCTAGATTGTGAACCCTTCATTATGTTGGGATGCATGGAATTGAGATATACTCTCTGTTCCTCTATTGTGGAATCTACCTCTTGCCAAGGTATCCTAGATCAATTGATTTAGAACTTGCAGCCTTGTTTATCTTCTAAAAGATGTGTTTAGCTTGATTAATTGGTCTGGACTCCTAGCACATGTGGGTGCTTCTCGACCAAATCCTTTCTCTTTCCGTTCAAGTTCATTCATATTTGAGTTCTTCTAACAACTGTTCCTTTTCTCTTCAAAGCATATATGGAAACCCGTGGTCCTTTTTGAAGTAAAGATTTTCCTTGGATTGTAAAGATGAGCACTTCTGACGTTGTACATAGGAGAAGGAATGTTTGGTGATATCTCCACAGGAATGTATCATGTACCTAGTGTAGTGGGAGTCAGTTGATCACTTGCTTATACAGTACTTGGTTGCTAACATAATTTGGAGTCATTTTCTATAGTTGTTGGGCATTACTTGGGTGATATGAGATATATTAGGTAGTTATTAGTGCAGTGAAGGGTCTGTTGATTGGAAGTGAGAGGGAAGGTGATGTATTGTTATCTTATTCAAGCTATTTGTTGGGCTGTGTGAGAGGAGAGTAATAGAAGAATTTTAAAAAGAATTATGGTTATGGTTGCGCATTGGGCTAGCAGCATACAAGAGTTTAGGGGTCTTTCTATATCTGGTATTTTGAGATTGAAAGGCTGTCACTTAGTCATCACTTTATTTACAGAGTTCAGATGCACTGGGTGTCGCCTAGTTTTGGGATTGTTAAGCATAACTTTGATGGGTGCTCCCTTGGGAACCTTAGAGTTCTAGGAATTGGGGGAATTTTAGGTACCATTTGAGCCATATTATCTCTGGTCTCGTTGGTGAGGGCAATGCTACCAGAGCAAAGGTACTCGCTTTAGTAGAGGGTTTTAGAGAGGTGAGGTTATTGGGCTTGGCATCCGTTGTGATGAAGGGGGATCTGACTACCTCATTATCTTTGGAGCAAGGAACTGAAAGTTTTCTTGGAGATTGGCTCATAGAGCTCGGTTGGCAAGTTCAAGGATTTAAATTTTGATTTCGCTTGAATTTCCCCAGGGGGACTTGGTGAAATTTCGCTGAAATGGCAAAATGTTTGCAGCTCAAGGTAAAATGGGGAGAATTAGGGGAAAAAGTAGGAATTTTGGTTTCAAAATTCTAGGGTGTTTAAATGAGGGTAAAAAAATACACATAGTAAACCAAAAATAACAAAAAAAAAAAAGATGTCTAAATAGGAGATAATGACTTGAAAATAATTCAAAATATGATAAAATAGATGCATATTGCATATATCAAGGCTAACATAACTAAATATCATTAACATGGAACAAAGAGATATACAATGGAAATGAAAATAGAAGTCAAATAACTCTATAAAACACAAAAAAAGGTCCAATACAATCCAACATCAAGTCCAATTAAATGGATATATCACATCCACAAGGCTCATAGTCATCTCCATCACCCCCACTTCTAGTGGGGGTGAGTAATGGGCAATTAAACTTTTCTAGCATTCCTTTATTTGGCAATATATTTTTTTTGTAACTTTTTAAAAAATTTATATATTTATATTTTTAAATTAAAAATAGAATATATAATTAATTAATTGGTCAATTAGTTGTTAGAATAATTGGTCAAATTAATTAAATGTTTATAGTTATTCATAGCATATTAATTTTTAACATATATACATATATATATATATATATATATATATATATATATTTAAATTTTTTAGAAATAAAAAATAATAATTTTCTATCAACATGTGTGAAATTCCTCCACGTCACCGACATTTTGGGCTACATGGTTAAAATGGAAGAAGTTTTGATTTCCCCCAAATTTTCTTATTACTACCCCTCGAATTAGCGACATTTCGCCAAAATTTGAAACATTGGGCAAGGTTGTTGGCCCTAACGCTGAACATCTCGTTCTCCGAAATTCCATAATCAGCCAATAACGTGGTCAACTGCTTTGCTAGCATGAGTTTAAATCAATTTTGAGGGAAATTTTGTATCTTTGGGGTAGGGAAATTTTGCTATTTCACGGTATTTTCTGTAAAATCTTAACGAAGGGAAATATCGTTGTAAGGAAAATTTTAATTTTGCTATTTCACTGTATTTTCTGTAAAAATTATACAAAACTTAAAGAGGATGGAAATATTGATGTAAGAAAAAAATTTCAATTTTGCTATTTCATGATATTTTCTGTAATACAAAAAACTTAAAGATGAGGGGAACATTGATATAAGGAAAATTTCAGTGCCTTTAGAAAAAGGGATATTTCATTATATTTCTGGGGAATTCAAAACCATGCTTGCTAGGATTGGGGTGTCGAGAGAGAATTTGTTTGCTAGTTCACCTTCAGAAGAAATGTTGTTAGAGTGTGATTTGGCTTGTTCTGTTGACCAATGTTTTTATTTCCTGTTTTCTTCCCAACTGAGATCTTGGAGATTGACCCACAGACATCGGCTAACAAGGTTGCTGACCCTAGAGATGAACCTCTTGTTCTTGAAAGTGCCACAATTATTTAACAGTGTGGCCGACCGGCTTGTTAGGAGTGGGATGTCTAGAGAGCATTTGTTTACTGGTACATCTTCCTATGATATAAGGTGTTATTAGAGTGGGACTTTGCTTGATCTGTTGACCAGTGTTTTTATTTCTGTTTCGTTTTTCTTAATCTGATTGTTCTTTCTTTCTTCTTTTTTGTCTGGGTAGTGATCATCCAACTCCCAAGTACAGTCCTATCAATCCAGTTGTTGTACCTTCTCTTTCTTTCTTCAATGAAATTCATTATTCATAAAAAAAGACTTGCAAAATGAATCAATGGCCCAGTTATATTAATATTTATATCAAACAGGTAAATTTTCGTTTTAAAAATTTCTTACTTCTATTTTGTCTTATTTTTTAGGGTTAATTCCACTTACAGCTTACCTTCTCTTTCTTTCTTCAATTAAATTCATTATTCATAAAAAAAGACCTGCAAAATGAATCAATGGCCCAGTTATATTAATATTTATATCAAACAGGTAATTTTCGTTTCGACAATTTCTTACTTCTATTTTGTCTTAAGCGTTAATTCCACTTACACACATTTCTGGTAATTGCATAACACCCCCTGTTTTTCTGATATTCCGCTTAGACCCCTTGAGGTTTGTACTGCATTGCAGAGACCACCCCTTTGTTAACTTTTCGTCTTATCCCTGAAGGAAAGTGCTGATTTCATTGGATATTTTTTTTTTTAATTTATGGACTATATTACCCTTGAACTAAAGCCAAATATATAAAAAGACATTTATACCCTTTATTAAAGCTATAAACTTTAATTTATGGATTGTATCACCCTTGAACTAAGGCCAAGTACATAAAAAGACATATACACCCTTTATAAAAGGTATAAACTTATGTTTTATGATCCATGTAACATTGTGTGTTTTTTGATATACAAGGTTTTAAATGACGATGTCGTTGGCCAATGACATGTCACTGACATGGGGGGAATTTCCCCCAGATTTGAGAAAAATTGGGGAAATTCACCCAAAATGCATTTTTTTTAATTAAATCTTAGATTATGTTTAACTAATAACTAAATATAGTAGAATACATCATAATATGTTGAAAACAACATACAAAACATAAATTGTAAAGTAAACAATTAACATTCATTCAACAAATCATAATATAAATGACCATAAAAATAACAAAATGTCATAAATTTATCATAGATGTTCCAACTTCCAAAGACCCACAAGTCATTAATAGTCAAATACAATAATATCAAATGATTCAAAACCACAATGAATGTCGTGAAGGCTCGGAATCATCTCCATCATCCCTTCACTAACTGCCATAATATGTCCTCTCCAAATAGTTACAATAATGTGCCCAACTCATAAGCTGATGATACCAATGCATATACTAATTAACATATTTGTGGTAATCATCAGTACTCATTTGTACCAGTATCCCCATAAGTGGATACTAGGGATAATAAGTACTCATAGTAGTAACTGTAACAACAGAAGGTGGATGGGGCTATGTCTGTGGATCATATCCTGGGGGTGGGGGTATGGGTATCCCCTTCCACTAGAATCTACAGTGCCGTAGCCGTATGAGGCAGCGGAATCCTTTATACCATTACTCTGAGATGTCCCATATCCCCCTCCAATTGGAGCTCCAGCGCTAGGAAACTGTCCTCCATGTCCATATGGATCATATCCTCCAACACCAAGGTATGGTCCTCCAACTCTAGGGTAGTATCCTCCAATGTACTGTCCACGTCCTCCATGATAAGACTCGGCTGAAGATGAATCCTGTTGCCCACGTCCGACATCCATAGATCCGAAGCTATGGAATATAGATGTCTCCTTATGTGATCCCAAATGCTTCTTCCCCTTCTCCTTGGACTTGCGTGTATATAGGTTCTTAGGGGGCGGAAGTTCACTCTGGCTGTCGGGATAGCACCATGGCTTGAATCTTGTGTAGAAAATTGGGACTCCCCAGTGAAAGGGCTCATAAGCCTCTGATTACCTGCCCCAACTCCACCTGCACTACTACCTCCACCACTTGTGCCCCTTGTCCCTGGTTATCATCACTACTATCATCACTATCATCACTGCTACTATCACCACTATCACCAGATTCACCACTGCCATTACCACCAGCGCTACCTGCTCTTGGAGGGATAAGCCAAATAGCCATGTCAATTGAATCATCACTACGTGTGGGCTCTATCTCCTTTACTACATGTTCGACATCAATGCCCATCTCCGCAGTAGCCTGAGAAACCTCAACATTGGACCAACCATCAGACTCGTTTAACTCGGAAGCCTTAATCCACCATATAGAGGGTTCTCATCATCATTTCCCCCATCAGTAAAAAGCACATCCAATGGGTCTTCAGCCATTGCACTTTCACTCCATTTTTGTAGCTACTTTAATCTTAACCTCGTGTTGTAATGGAAAAATACTAGCTTTTGGAGCTTTTGATACACCAACCGGTTTCTTTGTTTGGTATGAATGAGTGCAAATGTTCTCCCGTTCCTCTCACATGCTGAAGAGGAAGCAATCTGGGTTAGAATCCTCAAGGCTAACTTTCGAAGTGTAGGGGCACTAATCCTGTACATAAGCCACCATTCACATAGTAAAAGTTATTTGTATATTAGTATGAATGTGTGATGAAGCAATAATAAAGTAAATAAGTAATTACTGCTATACTTACATGGCATCATCTTGTTCCTCGAGTGGAGGGCAGCATCCTGACCCAATGAACCTAATGTGTCTCTAAACATGATTAACCATGTGACAAAAGCCATGTGTAAGACTAAGATTAAAGCTATTGTACAAGAACTTCATTCTCAAGTCTTAACTTACCTCATTTCTAAAATCACCCTTCATCTCTGAGTCGTGGTCCAACATAGCGTAGACATCATGTACAACCTGTGTCAACTCTCCTCGTAATCCAAGCTTATGACTGTAATGATACTTGGGGTTAAGCCAATAGGCTGCATTGGTTGTGAAATAAGGATTAGTAAATAATAACTAAATAAGGAATAACAACGGTGAATGGTGATTTAGTGTCACTTACCAGCACTATGAAGCGGATGCTCATCGTATACCAACGGTGATCTATTATATTATGGACCCATTTATAGGATATTATCTTATGGACCCATTTATAGGATTTTGGACAGGCTGCTTTGATCTCCTCCTTCATCAGCCTCATAGACTCGTAAACAGACCCCATAGTAGGCGACGAGTCCGTTCAACTACGCCGAACATGATAAATGGGCTTTAAAAGACTTACCAGGTCTTTCACCTTCTCCCCAAAAGAAGGCATCAATACTATATCCTCCACTCTCTTACCCAATGTAGTCTGGCTGTGGGAGTAACTGGTCCAAGCCTCTTCATTAAATAAGATCCTCAATCCTGCTTTGTGGCGAAGAAAACTATCCAAGGCAATGTAGTTCGTCGCGAACCGTGTGATGCCTAGTCTCATTATATCTCCATGACAAAACTCTCTTGTCTTTGCTAACACGTAAGAATGGTTATAAATGAAGTTTGTCACAGTCCTGACATCATCAAACACTCAAGATAGACTGCTTCTGAGCAATCGCCTCCAACATGACACACATGAAGTCCAATAGATATTATACCTCTTTATCGAATTCTTTCCTGCCCTCACCAATGCACTATCATTGTTCGTTACGATTTGAACTACATTCTTTACCCCCACTTCTTCGTTAATACCAAGGTTTACTGTGTCGATGTCACCAGTTTGTTCTGGCGACATGTCAGCGACATGGGGAAAAGTTGGGGAAATGGGGGGAAAAGTTGGGGAAATGATGGATTTTTGGCCCCAAACTTTAAATATATCTAATTAAGGCCTAAATGCATCCAAATGTATCAAAAAATGCAAAACAAAATGCCTTCACATTAGAAGTCATTACATGAGGGGGTTAACTTACACGCTGTCGGGTACTGTAAGCTGTAAAAATAGATGCTAATTATGCTATATGTAATTTAATCAAACTGAAAGTTAATGTAATTCATACTAACAGATAAATAACAGTAGGAATCAAGTGACATGTAATTCAAACTAAAAGAATGTAATTCAAACTAAAAGATAA
>JAUPMG010086618.1:0-12683 GCA_031762675.1 Pachysandra terminalis | reverse complement strand
TCTGATAGGTGATGAATGTGTATGAATCCTCGAAGGATGAATTCAGGGCACTGAATCTCCTGGGTGGACCGTGAGGGAACCAGGATGCTGAAGCCGAAAGGGGACTAGCTACTAAAGCCAATCGGGACTATGAAAAGAATATGTGGACCGTGAGGGGACCAGAGATCTGGAGCCGAAAGGGGGCTAGATTCTGAAGGCAATCGGGATCATGAGAAAAGAAAGGAAAAAATGTGTGGTGCTTAGAAAGGGGGGAACTTCATTAAATTGGAGGCTGTTCAGCACCGTAAAAAGACTGAGAGCATGAGAGAAAGTTAAACCAGTAGGATCATCCACACTCCATACCTAGACAGCGATTTACATTTCCACATCATTCTTGCATTGATATTAGTGTTAGTGCCTCTTCTATGACGCACGTGGCCCAATTCTCATTCTTTAACATTAATGTAATTTATGCATGAGTTTGGTTGACCACATAGGAATACCTTGTGAAGTTGGGAGAGCTAATTTACATACTTTCAACATATTGATTGCCACATCTGTACACCACTTGCACATATCTGTATACTACTATTGTTCACTATAACACACGGCCTAGAATAGGAGAACATGAGTGAATGCATATTAATTTAGGTTTACTCATGTTGTTTGTTTTATTTTTTTTTAGATCTCAGGAGACAGAAGCAAACCAAGAGAGCTGACATGGATTGGGTAGCGCACTCTGCTGGACGTATGTAAAATTAGCCTAGAATTAGACATTGATCCCTAGAATGTATAGATTTTTTATTCTAGGCGTCTTTAGTTACTTATATCTTACTAGAACTACTCAGGACTTCCACTTATGATTCAATTTGGGTAGCCACTCTCGTAGAAATACGGGGTGAAGGTTACGCTTGGACTAGAAAACATACGTAATCGGGAATTTCCAGTTCGGGTCGTGATAGTGCACCATATCACTTGCACCTCATATACCTTAAAACCATAGATTTGGTCTATAGGTGAAACCCTTTGCATGTAAATCCATACTTCTGGATTTTTAAGGATATTCAGAGATTATTGTGATTTGGAAATCACAACATATCTATATATTTTTGGAGTTAAGGAACTAGCTATCCCAATATACCTATTTGGTCCTATGGACTATTTATTGAGTGATTTCTGATTGCTTGTTTATATATATGATTCCCTGAGGAGTTTATAATTGGAATTCCTTGGAGTACTACCCTTGATCACAAATAAGTGGGGGAATTGTGCCCTCTAGGTCGGAACCCCTTAGAACTATGATGCGCACATGGAATATCTTAACTTGAGAATAGCCATGTATGGGGGGATGGTTCGAGAAGACATCTTGCTCAAGGAATGATCGATCTTGTGGGGGAACTTATATATCAACATCCAAACAGTTTAATTAATTGCATTGCATATTAGATTTTTTTGTTAGATTACATGTGGTGGTTATACTTGTTAGGTGCACATCATGCATTAATAATTGAATCAACCTCATCACATTGCATATTATATCATGTTACTTCATAGTAATTACTCACATTGCATCAAATTACATATATAGTATATATCTCATAGTTCACTTGCATATTCAACACATACTACATATTGTACTAGCATATTGGCGTATATCTCATGATTCACTTGTTTGTTTGTTTACATGAATTACCATTCAAGAGTGGCTTTAACCCTACTTCAATCAAAAATACAGTTTAATTGATTATTTACTGTTTCGTGGGTGGTGTTATGAATAGTCACCAAGTATGATATTACTGATCGATGGAAACCTAAATCAATGAGTGACCGTATCCTGTCTCTAGAAGAACTAAAGAATCAAACTTGTGGACCGTCTAACACCAGTCGAACCAGGCTAAGGAAAATAGTGAGTCAAGGTGCTAGAGATTCTCTAAGTCCTAGGACTCTAATTGAGATTATGACTGCACCTTTTGCAGGCTGCTTACGTACCCAAATATGGATCAAGTCAGATGTAGTTCAAGGTCTAGTAATTTTGGTAGAGGTCTCCACCTTTGTGATTTCTCCTCTCTTTTTCATCATCCCTAAATGAGGGAAGTGAGCTAGTATTTATAGTTTTTGAAAAAGAGTTAACGGTAGTTAGAATTCCTAACCATCGTTTCTAAGGGTGATTAAGACGTTCACCTGGGGTAGTACACATCATATAACCCAGTCTCTTAGGTGGACCAATCACAAGTTGTTTGGTTAATTACAGGTTTGCCACTGAGAAACTGCGACATGGACTATAACCCCAATACTGCCAAGTGTTAGCGAGCCTCACGACCCCTCGATATGGGCTTTGGCGATCGGTAAATATATGTGGTAATGAAAGCTGTTTAGCCTTGGCGTCATCAAGACTGTCTAGTCTTCGCACCATTGAGGCTACTAGTCTTAGTACTTTCGAGGTCCTCGAACCTTAGCACTTTTGAGACTATGTGACCTTCTACTTCGTCGAGGTTCCCTCTAGACGGAAGCAATGTATCACCTTCTACGTCCTTGAGCATTGCTCTATACAGAGGTAGTGTCTCCTTCTACGTCTTAGAGCTTCGCTCTACACGGAGGTAGTATCACCTTCTACGTCTTAGAGCTTCGCTCTAGACAGAGGATTGTATTGCCTACGACATCACCGAGCATCTCTCTTGACGGAGGATATTATTGCCTACGACGTCACCAAGCATCGCTCTAAATAGAGGATAGTATCGCCGACGACGGCATCGAGCATTGCTCTAGACAGAGGTAGCATCACCAACGACGTCATCGAACATTGCTCTAAACGAAGGAAGTATCTCCTACGACTTCATCGAGCATCGCTCTAGACGAAGGATAGTATTTCCTAAGACGTCATCGAGCATTGCTCTAAACGGAGGATAGTATTGCCTACGACGTCATCGAGCATTGCTTTAGACGGAGGATAGTATCGCCTACGATGTCATCGAGCATCGCTCTAGACGGAGGATAGTATCACCTATGAGGTCATCGAGCATCACTCTAAACGGAGGTAGTACTGACGTGTTACATCTTCCAAGGCTATCTCTCCCTTCAGGTGTAAATTCATATCGATGTGTCGACGTTTTACATCGTCCAAGGCTGTCTCTCCCCTTAGGTGTAAATTTATATCGACGTGTTCACCGAGACGCATCTCTTTGGTGAACGTGAGGCGTACCTCTAAAGCTCTCAAGAACCCAAGGGGTTGTCCCATCGTAAGTGGGCACCCTCGAGTATGACTTGAAAGGATGTCCCATCACAAGTGGGACTCTCAAGAACACGAGGGGTTGTCCCATCAAAGGTGGGCGCCCTCAAGTATGACTTGAGAAGCATGTTTGCATCAGCATCCTGCTGTAAAGGGGTCTGGCATCTCACTATGGAGTACCTGTTGATATGAGCTTCTTTGCATATTCATTGTAAGTGTTGATTATCCTGTGATTTATGTAATAAAAAGGGTCATCACGGCAACGCACTACCTTCTCCCTATATCTATGTCTTGGTTGTATATTCTTAGAACCAGTTCCTTGAACCGACTGGGGTTCTTCCTTAGGATGTTTCCGAGGGTTATACACATGGGTATCAGTGGGGATATTGCTACGTGTCGGTCATAGTCCTGACACATGGCGATCTGTTATTGGGCTATTTGCCCTTACCATTTCTCATATCAACATTTACAAAGCTAGTGTAGCTTACGCTTTTGAGCACAACATATTTCAAGATCTGTAGATGATGGACATAAGGACCACGAGGACCAAGATGGAGGACTACGATGCTTTGAAGATAATAGTTGTTATTAGGGTTTTACTTGATGATTTTAGTAGAAATTGTAGTAGGGTTTATTCGATGTAATTTCAGTACTTATTTGATTTACAATAGTTAATAGGGATTGATTTGAAGCATGAGACTAGTATTTTACTTTCCGTTGTTTTCTGTTTGAAGGATGTTATGTGATGGATAATATCTTAATAACACTACTTTTCTATACTTTATCTTATATAGTATCATTCTTAATTAAATGATTTTGGCTATGTATTGTTTATCCACTCCCATCTGGATATGGGGTGAGAGTTGCAAACTAGATTTGGGAACTCCATTGAGATTTTCAGGTTTGGTTCGTGACACCATGAGAGATAATAAAACCAGGTTTAACAGTCGTCATCTTTTCTATCTCATGCAAAAGGACTCTGCAACACATATTAAGAACAAAATAGAGTAAATATTATTCACCTTATTAAATCAAAATTCACCGAATAACAAGAAATCACTAAGCCACCACCACCTCAAAGCATTAAAACAACAAACCCACCCACAAGAAGGGTCAATAAATGGCATTGGAATTGTCTACCAATTTTCGTCAGATGGGTACATATTTTTGACAATCTTCTTTACTTACTCACATAAGGAGTACTCGACAAGATTATGCTCGCTTAACAACAACTCCTTCATAATAATTAGTCGTAGATTGTTCATTTGATGCTGCAAATGCAAAACACAAGTTAATTAGTGGCATAACTTCTTAAAGTAGATAGCATGGCATGCATAAGAGGAACACATAACCCCTTACAATTTGGAAGTTAAGGGAATCCAAGCTACCATTCTAGTATTTCATAAATAGGCATGTATACACGCCACAATCATATCTGTAATAGATGAAATTATTAGATCCAACACTCTTATTACAGACTTAAATTCCAAAATAAGGAGTACAAAGAGTTTAAAGGTCAGCTTTCAACTCGAATTACCCGTTCATTTGTTGTGGAACATCACAACGGACAACTTTCCAACCACTCACATCACAAGGATGGCCTAGCTCAAGGAACATAATAGTGCAAATGACTTTCTACAAGACCCAAAAATAACAACTATATTAGGCTATCAATTAAGAATGCATCAACAAATAAACCGTGTAAGTGATACCAACAAATTTATCAACAAGAACATCCTGGGCACTTCAACCCTTCTCATTCACTTTGTTCTTATTCTTGGATACAATGGAGTCCAAGATTTCAACTTTCTGGCAATCCATATTAAATACGCAAGTATACTAGTGTTTGGCTTAGCATACTAGAAAGAATATCTACAGGACAAAGAGAATATCACATATATGCAGTTCCAAAACAACGGGAATCAATTAACGTGTAAGGAATATATTACCAAATTGCATGTTGCTATATTATACTGCAATTCATCCTTACTCCAAAACCCTTCATTCGGGTAAAGTGAGTCGAACGTAGTATTTTGAATCATATTCTGTTTAAGAGGTAAACTTTAGTTGTGATAATGTAAATCGTTCAATATATAAGAAAACTTAGTGTACACTAGTCACTCACTGATAATAGGGAGGAGAAGTAGTGTTTTCTGACAATTTCATGCTTCAACACCTGATCCAATACGAGTTTCATTCCAAGGGAATCGACAACCTACACGTAAAGACACAAATTTAATTTAATTTCATGAAATATTTTAGATAACTATGAATACAAAACAGATAACAATGTTAAGAGCGGTACTTACTTTGTCAATTACCCAACCTCTTGTTCATAATGTCTTCATGTCTGTATGGGTCACACTGACTGATTCAATCTTCACTGTGTATATGACACTACGCGATGGATTTTATTACTACACCATATTTAAAAAGTATCAAGTGTAAAAATAAGATAAAATAACATACGATAGTTTTATTGTTTCGTGGAATGCGCAGTCAAGAACATATTGTTCCAGTGCATCTTCAGCACTAGCTTCTTTTTCCTATATAAAAGTGCAAATCAGTTAGTAATGCATAAAAAATGAATACAAACATTATCACAATGTTGGTGCTCCAAAATATAAACCACACTACCATTTCAAGTTTACTTTTCTTTGATTTCTTCACATTCAGCTCTATCTTTGAGTATGTAACATAAGGAGATTTCAACCATTTACTCTTTAACTTGTTATTTCTGCTTTATCTTCGAATGGAGTTTTAGAATGAGAATCTCCTTCGTCTCGTGAGGTAGTTGGGCATAAAGATGGTTCGTGGGTGCCCCCACTCTCCCTTCAAAATCTAAAATCTCTTGATCATCATATCCCGAACTTGCATGGCTTGGTTCGGGTTCAACAATTTTTTCAGCTTGTTAAAATTTTGTTTTATGACCCTCATTACACACTTCTGCCATTTGGCCTTTGTCCTTAAAACTTTCAGTTGAGTATTAATGTCCTACAATAAATTTTGAATATGGATTGAGATTAGGCCATGTGCTAGTACTTAGAAAAGAAGAGTTACAATTGTTCAAATATATGGAAAAACCATGAAACAATATATTACCTCAACCTTAGTAGAAATAGATGAAATTTAGTCTGCGAGACACTTCATTCTTATTTCAATATCATTCTTGAATGTTTGCTCAATAATATAATGTTGGATAATGATTATAAATAATCAGAATTTAAGAATATAAGCCAATTTTAAAAATTGAATATTTTACAATCCTGCAATAAAATACAAGTGCATGACTAAATAGCACGATTACCTCTATTTTATTCAACAAGTTGTTGAAATAGGCAGGATGCTCATGGTTTTTATTTGTTGATTCGTTCCCATTTGTAACCTCATATTCCTGAAGAAGGAAAATGAATAGATAATTTAGGATTTTATTAATTAAAAGTCATATAGGAAATCTAGAAGAAGAGGCTTGAGTTTCCATTTACCTTGCCATCCGCTTCTTCATCGTCCTGATTTTTAGTTTGAATGCGCTCATACAAAACCTGTAGTATGTGTAAAAGTATATTTTAGATGTTCTAACTTATTAGCAAAAATTGAATTATAAGATAAGTAAAATTGTGCAATTAAAATCTTACTTGTAAAAATAGTAGGCAACACCAAAGGACCAACGATCACCCATATAAGATATCTGTCTAACCAACCATTGTATCACAAATTTGGCCAAATTATACTTGCCAATGTCTTCATGGTTAGATACAAAATGAATTAACTTTAGGCTCACATATGGCTTCGTGGTTGGACACAATAATACACCCAAAGCAAACAAAATGAAGGATCTTTTGAAATCCTCATCCATGATATCACTTTTGAGTCGGTCCTTTAACTTGAAAATGGGGATTTCACTTACGTGGCGTGGTAAGAGGAGCGAATATCATCAAATACATGTTTGTCGCTATATGTTGGTACATCCTCTCCACTCACTGATAACCCCATTAATTCCTTTACTAACTTTGGGTGTGACATTGACATCCATTTCTTTGATCGTTATGACACTTCTCTTGATGTCAAATACAATCACCATAATCTCACGACGAGCTCGTTGAAGGTTCACTTTTGTAAGAGAGATGATACATCCAAATCCAAACTACCCTATACAATCCCTCTGCTCAGGGGTTAGCCTTTATATCAACTTTTGGAAACATTTTGGCGAGCAACACACACAGAGTACTTGGAAAGAAAACATCACTTAGTTTATCTTTCTAATATCTTGAAAAATCATATACATTTTCATATTCTAAATAAATATTACCTCTTTTTTGGCTTTTTTAAATGTGCCACTCCCTTACTATATGCATCCCACTGTTTGTTTGATATTGCAATATATTTTTTCTTATTATCATCTGGGAGTGCATTACATTCATCCCTTGCCAATGAATGAGTCTGAAATAACAAACATGTAGCTGATTCAGCATTAAAATAAAATATATGCGTAAATAAAAATCACATGAAGAAGTGTTGACATACCAATTTATTTCTTGTAACATCCTTCTGGGCACTCTTGTAGTCTCGGCTATAGTTCATCTTATAAAAGTGAATAAATACTTAGTAAGATTGAAAAGGAGTACGTAGTTGGTACTCAGAAGGTAATGATATTGGTCTTCCCAAAATAACAATATACTACCCAATACAGCATCCATGACGATGGCAAACGTCTAGGAATGGGCTCACTAAAGGAGGCAACTTTATGTCTGTTGATGCTTTTTTTGCTGCACAAACATAACATTTATAAATATGTCGAACTCAACCATGTCATGTATGAATAGATAGATTTCATAAATATGTATCACAATAGGTACATGACATACCTATTCTTGGATCCCTGATTAGTTCGGGATCTTTTCTTTGATATTTGATTAACCATTTTGTTTTCTTCGATGGAATGTAGACTTCAAATTAAAACAAAACCATATTAGAGTGAGTATTAACACATTTAAAAACAAAAATTAAGATGTCAAAAAACTAGTCTTTAACGAAATTAAAGGTGGTGGTGGTGCAAGGATGCACACTTAGTGGTGCATCCTTGCACATTTAGTGGTGCAAGGAATTATCTCACCTAATTTTCCCTACTTTTACTTTTTTCCTGTTAAAATAAAGATAAATTTATTCAAAATCATATAACAATTTTATACAGCCGCATGGAGGTTTTGCCAAGATAATCCTCCATTAACACTTCCAGAAGAAAAGATAGAGATCAACATTGATCTATAAACAAGAACCAGAATCTTGTATCAAAAACCACATGGAGATTTTACATAGACGAATATTTTCAAGTTATTGGCATAAAAATATTACATGAACTATATACATTGATTATGTAAAACACTAGACCATTATATATACAAGTAATATGGCCAAACCTAAATCATCATCACTACCACATGAAGGTGTTTACAAAACATTCAATCAAGCTAAACAACTCCAATTCAGAGAAATTAATCATGACTCAAAGTGAATTGTTTTAAAATGTGAATTTTCCTTCCTTGGTCCCATAATTCATGATTTAAGTGGTAGCCAAACACAAAGAAATTAACAGAATCAACTTGACAAGATTAAAATTCTAGTTGGACTAGTTCTAACAGAAGTAGAACCCATTACGAGTGTTCAAGCATTTAGTGAAACCCATAAAAGTTTAAAAGTAAGAATATGTGAATGATCAAATGGATGTCAGAAAATTAAATAAATAAATATAGCTAAAGAGGAAAGATAGGGATTTTCCAAAGTCCACCTTTGAACTTAGCACAGAACAGATGGCCAGGATAGAGGGGGAGAGAGAGAGAGAGAGAGAGAGGTTTTAGTAGTATATGTACATTAACAACAAAGAATAACAACTAATATATACAATTCATCATAATCCATACATCAAAACGAAGATCTCTCTCATCATTTATTAAATCAAACATTCCTATATCCTAGAATATGCTTGAAACTTACAAATAAGAATTTCACAAATGAAAGCTAAATAGAATTACAGAAAATAAGATGGAAGGCTATGAACAATACCTGTTCTCCCTTGCTTTGGAGTTCAATTGAGCTTAACTTGATACGCAAACATCAATTAGATCCTCAGATGGGAGATTGAGTTTAAACTATTCTTTGGCTAATTGAAATCCTTGAGTTTACACAGATGGCCTGAGTTGCAGGACTTTTGGGTGCTCGTAGTAGATGCAACAAGTAAAAAAAGATGATAAAGTAGGGCCGGTTTGTTTGAGGATATGAAAGATGAAAGAAAGAACATGAAGAAGAGAGGTATTGTAGAGGATGAAAACATTAATAGAGTTGGAGAGGAATTGGAGGATGGAATAGAGAGAGAAAAATAGTGGGGTTGATGCATGATGGAGTGGTGATGGGGTTCAATTGAAGAACGAGGATGTGTGAGTGTGTGTGTGTGTGTGTGTGTGTGTGTGTGCGCGCTGATATGGAGTTGGGGAATAAGTGAAATGTTGGTTGCAGATGGGAGAAATGGGAAGGTGTGAGGATGGTTCAAGTGGGGTTTACGGTTGAAGAACAGAGAAAAAGGTTTTTACAATGACAGTGGGAGAAGAGAGACGAATGAGGGGTTCTCGTATGCAGAGAGGAAGAGAGAGAGAGAGAGAGAGAGAGAGAGTGTGTGTCATACCCCAAATCTGAGATATAGGATCTCGATGATTTCTAAGGAAATAACCTTCGGATCCACCACGTGGACGCGGATCGCAATTCACAATATATCCAATGTCCTAGTTAATCAGAGTCTAAAACCATAATCAGTGGAAGTCTTAAATTAAAATCAAACATGTAGCTCAACTTAAGTCTGTTAAGCTAAAAACCAACAAAGTAAATAGAACCTAGTCTATTAAATGTTCACGCCCACTCGGAGTCGAAACCAAGTTTATAAAAACCAACATAAAAATGTCAAGTAACTGAATTAAAATAAACCTCCTCTCCATGCCAACAAGTCACACGAACTGATCACCTATTTCAATATAAGGGTCAGTCGAAGCCTTGCAGAGAAATCCAACGAAGTTACAATAATTATCTTCATGCATACATAACAATACGGTTAATTCATGCAATTTTCACTCATCAAGTAATACCACAGTCAAATGTATTAGCACGCTCATCATCATTTTAAATCTCACATACTTAATAGATATATCACATTCAATAATGTAATCTCATTACACTTTAGAATCATACAAGTAGTCATAGTATATCACAACAATAGTTCACATGGTCCCACCATGATAAATCATAGGGCACACATGATCCCATCATGCATTTAAACCCAATCCACATAGTCCCACTATGTCAAAATATAACCTACAGGATCCCATCATGCTCTACACTAAACTACATAGTTTCATTATGCATCCCAATACCAACATGGTCTCACCATTCAACAAGCATACACATAGTCCCACTATGCTAACAAACAAACATCCACATGGTCCCACCATGTAACACAAACACACAAGTATCGCATAACAAACACATAGTCCCACTATGTACACAAGCAAACATGTCATAGTCCCACTATACAATACACCACATAGTCCCACTATGTAAACAAACAACCACATGGTCCCAATGTTTGTAATGTCGGCGACATGCCTCCCATGTCGCCCGACAAGTCCCCATTTTCGAAGGGGGCGACACGAAATTAGGGTGTAAATCGCAAGCCCTGGTCTCACCGACATGTCACTCATGTCGAGGGACATTTATGTAAAAAAAAATATTTTACATGGTTTCGGGGACATGTCACCCATGTCGCTCGACATGTCGCCGAAACCATGTATTAGGGGTAAACTTGTAATTTTGACGACAAGTTGCGCATGTTGCTCGACACATGCGACATGTCGTCTTTTTAAGGGGGACATCGAGCAGATTTCCCCCAAACTCTCTTCTCTTCTCAAATTTTCTCCCCTACTTCATATTTTTTGTGATTTCTACCCAAAACAAATGCCATTTCACCAGATTTGTGTACGAAAACACAAATCAAGCTCCGATCTACAACTCTACGCCGTTTTCAAGCCTTTCACCGACGAAATCAAGATAACTAATTTTTTTTTCAGATCTAGAGTAAATATGTTGTTGAAATCATGACTGTTAATTATATGTTAAGTAATGACACCCATCAACAGATAGGTGTTGTTGCTTATTTTTTCAAAATAAATATATTTATTTAATTATTTTTGACCAAAAATACAATATATATATATAGTAATTATAAATAATGACATAAGGCTTATATTTATTACTAATAAATATTAGAATATTTTGTAATAAATTTTTATAATTTAAATTATAAAAATATATTCTGATTTAATTTTTAGTAATTATTTAATTGATAAAAATATTTATAATTTAAATATTTAAAAAAATAAAAAATTTAAAAAAATATAGGAAAAATAGCAGAAAACCATATTACTAAAAGTTAATAGATTGTCTTGAAATTTACTTTGATTAATTTCTGAAATTATTTAATTAGTGTAATTAATATTAAAATATATATATATATATATATATAAATGATTAAAAAATACAGAAAAATATAGGAAAAATTGTAGAACATAAAATAATTGGATTGTTGAAAGTCTTGAGTTCTTATGACTTTCTTATATTGTTATTTGCAATAGGTTCATTTGAGATGGCATCGAGTGGGAGGAGGCCAAAGATAGGATGGCATCATAGGACCATGTATGAGAATGATAAAAACAAATCACAATGCAACTACTGTGGGCATATTATGAATAGTGGTGGGGTTTCGAGGTCAAAACAACACTTGGCACACGGTTACAAGAATGCAACTAACTGTCCAAAGGTGCCTCCCAAGGTGAAGCAATTGATGGCAAATCATTTGTCGACTGGGGGTACATTAAGGAAAGATCATAAGGAACAAAAGGAGAGTATCAGAAGAAAATTGAAGCAACGACCCAGTCTACTAGTGGATGACTTTGACGATGATCATGGTGATTGGGACGATGACGGCATTCCCTATCCACCTGATGTCACTAGTGAGCGTGAACTACTACAATTTCGCGTTGCATACCGAGCATCCATGCGGCTTCAGTATGAGAGGGAAGAGGAGCTTAGATAGCAGACTTATAGGGCTCGACCGTCAGGGGTTGTGCCATCAGAGGCTAGGCCATCAGGGGCTGGGGCTGGGGCTGGGGCATCGGGGTCTGAGCCTTCAGGGCCAAGAGAGGGTACTGCATCTAAAGTACGTTCAGCACTATCATTCGAACAAAGTAAGAGTGTTAAGAGTAAGATGTCTGCTCCACTTACAGACCCATCTTTGGAAGTTATTTTATTCAAGGCAGAAGCACCTTAAGGATGTTTGGAGTGGAGGGCATGTAAGAGAAAATATGGGTAAGTTTATTTCAAAATTCTTTATCTTCAACCACATCCCCGCAAATGCAGCTGACTCACCACACTTCAAGAA
>JAUPMG010086608.1:0-12683 GCA_031762675.1 Pachysandra terminalis | reverse complement strand
TGCTAGGAGAAGAAGAAGAAGAAGAAGAAGAAGAAGAAGAAGAAGAAGAACAAAGGTGTAACTCTCTACACCAAACGTCAAACCAAGGTAAGTACTCAAGGATATCATTGTTTTTGATTTTAATAGGAGCATTGTTGTTTTTCAATCGTTTTCCAAAAGCTTTACTTGTTTTCCAAGTTTTATGGTAGGAGAAAGTAAGGTTATTTTTAAACATTAGTTTATGTGATTTGTTTATTGGGTTTTATTCGGAATTTAATATTAACTACAGTATCTTAAAAACGTTTTGTGAGTAGAGTTGAAGAAGGGGACGAAATATGGATTTTTTTGCTAAACCCTAAGTTTCAGCAACCGCCTCAGCAGGCCGAGCAACCCACTGAAACCATCTAGAACCATTTGGCAGCCTCGGCATACTGAAGGGCTACCGAACCTAATGATAACAATAGTTTGAATTCTGGAAAGTATACCGAGACCCTACTGATTCTCAGACACTAAAACATGTATTCTGGAAAAGCTACCGAACTAAGACTTGGCATACAGAGTGGCCAACCCAGAAACCCAGTTGTAGTTCAACAGATCCTTCGGTATATCGAAGAGTCCACCGAGACCCTACCGAACCCACTCGGCAGACCTTTGGTTTGTCGAGAATCACCAAGTTGACCCATTTGACTTGATATTATACATACATACTTATTTTGACCTAATTAGATGGAATATCCTATTTGTTTTGCTCGAATCTGACTATTTGTTATACCTATTTCTTCATTGATCCTAATTGTTATGTTTTTATGAACATGCTTGACCTACTTTAGAATACATGCATATTATTCACTTTATGAATGTTATAACTACTATGATTAATGATTATGTGATGTTTTATGTTCCATACTACGTACCTGCTCATGGCTATCATGATATCAAGTTATACCTTGTATGCTTGTGCTTATGAATTAATGATACCTCGATGTGAATCCTCATCACTTACATTTTCATTACTACCATGCTAATTAGTCATCATTACTTGTATGTTCATTGTTATCGTGCTTATTAGATTACATTACTGACATCATGATTAGTTAGATCATAATGCATATTGTACACATACCTTGTATGCTTAGTTAATGCGCACATTCTCACTTGCACAACATATGCCTATTTTATTGCATAATGACTTTGTATTGGTCTAATGCATTGATTGGACCATCATAACATCATATTGTTCGAGATTATGATTATAACGAGAGTATTGTGATATGGAAATCATAATAGGTGAGAAATTTTGGATTAATTATATTTTATGTGTTGAGGGACCGTACATTCCAATAGACCAATTGATTTGTTTATTTCCAAGAGATTCGTGGGAAGATAATAGGTGAGGGACAGTTCACGTTGGTGAAGCCCAATACCCAAATTATGAGAGTGAACTTCTATTAGTAGAATGACTTATGAATGAATCACAAGTAACATTTCACTTTTGTGAAGTCTTGGGATTTATTCCCCATGATCGAAAATAAGGTGAGGTGCTTGTGTCCGCTAGGTCGAATCCCCTTAGAACTATGATGTACAAATAGAATAATCTACTATTTCAGCCATGTATTGGGAGATGAATGAGTATCGTTGGGTAGGATGATTGAAATCATGTGTGAATGTACATATAGACGGATACAATACAATGCATTGCATATTAGAATTGTTTGTCTTAAATCACACGTGGTGATTATAATTAGGTGCACAACATGCATAAATAATTTAACCAGCATGTTGCATTGCGTTAAATCATTATTCATGACTCATGACTATTGGCATACTTATTACTTATTCATTATTGATTATGACATGACATATCTATATTGCTTAAACCTTAGGGTTGTGTTCGCGTGTTTGATGACTTGACTTTGCTATGAATTATTGTGTGTATTGCATTAATTTAAGGATCTATGAGATGCCTATGATTTACTTGCTGAGATGACATTATTTAACACCTTATGTGATTCCCTTGAGTTTAGAGACTATTGTTCTTTAAACCATTACCGTCCTATGGAAGGACTATATTGTTCTCACTCATATTTATTGCTTAATACTCATTATTATACATTGACCACTTATCACATCTTTATTACATATTGATCACACATCATATATATATATATATTCTTTTATTATTGTTTATATGGATTACTATTGAAGAGTGACATTGTCCCTACTTCAATTATAAACATTGTTAGACTTGTTCACCTACTAAGCTAGTGTAGTGTCACGCCCTGGACCCCGTGGCACGAATCCCTAGATAGGGGAAGCAGGGATCTCAAGGTGAGACCTTCGGGATCCACGTATGGACCGCAGATTGCTACCAAACCGAAGGCAAGAAAATAAAAATAATAACTTACTTTCATTTAATATTTAATCAAAGTGCGGAAGTCTATAAAACTGCATAAATAAAGTTAAACTATTTCAGCCAAAATCCTTCATAGGCTTAAGTAGAGCCTAGACTGACATTTTTCTTAATAAAATCCTAAAACAACCATTAATCAAACAAAGTCAATGTATCATTTCCACTAAGGTTAACGACTTCAGCTGAGTCATAACCTACACAATTCATTGTACCATAAAATCATAAGAACTGCTAAGAAAATCCAGAACATCCCAATTAATAGGAGGTCCCACCAAACAATCACAAAGAAACCAAGAAAATAGAGCAGCCACAGGTTAACAGGGTCCTCTAATGCTCCTCTCATCCTTCAAAATGTGAAGTTGCGTGAGACAGTTACCCGTCCTCTTATGGAAATCAGATCTTAGAACAACAATAATCATAATACAACATGAGTAATTTAATATGGTACGAAATGAATGAATCAAACACATGATCTATAGTGGATGCAATGTGGACAAACAATCAAGATGCAATGCTAAGTGGATGAACCAAACTAACGTACCCTGATAAGTGGACCTCAACATGAAGCTTCTCAACCAAATCAATTTAGGACATTGTTCTAGGGACTGTCGGAAGCCCCATCTTCTTTCCGAGCGCTAACCCATGGTATGAAGTCCATCATGTACTAATTTACAAGTGTACCATACTCGAAGGATAGCAAACCAGTATAGGATCTCGCAAGCATCCTACCATTACTTAAGTGGGCCCTTTCACCCCCACTGGTGTAATCAACCCTCTAGAGGCTTTTCTTAGTTTCTCCGTAGATTTTCACCTCCCGGTTCAATTATCATTCTACCTCAGTCTAGCATGTTATGCATTAGATTAGGATTTCGAATGAGGATTGACAACGGAAACTATCCACGCACCCCTACATATGGATTATCTGATTGTCGACCATCATAAGCTTCCTATAAGTCATCACACCACAATAATCATACGATCAGTAATCCAATTCAATTCTAAGTCACATCCATATCTGTCCTAGGGTGGGATGAAGGTTACACAATAACATCGGAACGCCTAGTTTGACTCCCCGAAGGTAGGCTAGATGCCTTCAAGTCGAATCTAACTTCCGGAACTCAATCACAATCCATGACTGAAGCCCTTCACCATCCACCCAAGGAATCCACAAAATTTCTATTCACTGTGCAAAATTTGAGTTCATTGGCAGGGTGGTCGGTGGACCGAACCCTACCGAGTAGCAAGATTGGTCGTGAAAATGGTCTTTGTCGATAGGGTGGTCGATGGACCGAACCTTTCCAAAATTCTCTGTGTTTTTATTAGCAGTTTGGCAGGGTGTCGGTGGACCAAAGCCTGCCGAATAGCAAAATTGCATAAAAATAGCTCTCTATCGGTATGGTGGTCGGTGGACTGAACTCTGCCAACAGCTCCGTATTCTTGGCAAATTTTGGGAATTTTTCTGGGTTCTAATCTCTACTCCATGTATTCCAAATGGATCAAAAACACACAAAACCAAACACAAAACATCCTAAACATATCTTAGACTAGAAATCATCAAATAAACAACAACATATCTCGGATTTAAACACAACGATCAATATTTCAACATTAAATACAAAAACAAAGTATAAACCATGTGATCTCACAATCATAATCGAACTACACCATCTTACAACTTACCTTTTCCTCTTCCTCTCTACACGTCGGTGTTCGAGAACACAAATCCCTCTTAGTGCACGATCAAACCCAAACCGATTTCCCTCTCTTCTTCTATTCTCTTCTCAGCCTCTCTCTTAGTTCTCAGATCTAGATCAGTAGGGAGAATAGGGTGAGAATGGCAACCCCAAACCCTAGAGTCCCTTACCTTTCTTCCAACCCTTCTTACCATATTCGTTCATGCATGATCAGCCAACTCACCGATCGCACATCTAGTTTGGGTTGATTGAATTTTATAATTCAGTCCACCCAAAAGTTCCACATATATCCAAATAACCCCAAAGTTCATATACACATAACACAATACCCCATAATGATTATTAAACACACACATATGCTAATTAAATTATGCAAATTATCAATAAATCTAATAAAATTAAATTATTAAATCTGGGTATTCCTTAAATGGATTTAGGTCCTTATATGTAGCTTCCGCTTTCGAGCATAACATTTTCAGGACCTATAGATGATGGATGTGAGGACCAAGATGGAGGAAAAGGATATTTTGAAGATATTAGTTATTACTAGGGTTTTACTTGATAATTTTAGTAGAAGTTGTAATAAGGTTTTATTGATGTAATTCAGTACTTATTAGATTTGATTTTCAATAGTTAATAGGGATTGATTTGAAGCATGAAACTATGGATTTTATTTCATTTTCCGTTGCTATGCTATGATTGTTTCGGATTTAACAGCCATACTTTGATTATATTTTCAATATTATATAGTAAATCAGTTTTTACCTTATGAATTTGGCAATGTATCGTTTATCCACTCCAATCTGGATATGGGGTGATAGTTACAAACTAAATTTAGGGACTCCAATGAGATCTCTACATTTGGTTAACGAAAAAAATGGTATCAGAACCTAAGTTTTATGTTTTCAATCAATTCCAAAAGTTTTTGAAGTGATGATATTTCAAAAGTTTTCTTTGTGCCGATAATCCAAAATATTTCTGTATGTTGATTGCTTACTCTAATGTGGCTGCTAACTTAAGTGTGGGCAGCTTTTTCTTTTCTTAAATAGACTTACTAATCATCCTATTTTTAGAATGGCAAGTAGAAGAAGAGGCAAGATGAGTACTAGTTCAACGAGAGGTGATGATCAAGGTCCACAACTTGCCGGAGTTTACCAAGCATTGGGAGAAATGGCTGCAATGATGCAACGATCACAAGCTCAAGCTCAATCAATGCCATAACAATCTGAAGTACAATGGAACACTCGTAGCATTGAGAAATTCAAGAAACTTGGACCTACTATTTTTAAAGGGACAACCGATCCGATGGACGCACAAGCATGGGTAGAATCTCTAGAACACATCTTTGAAGTTATGGAAGTAGATGACAAGGAGATGATTCAATTTGCTGCATTCATGCTAGAAGGCGAAGTGAGAAGTTGGTGGAAATCAGTCTTGGAGATAGCACCAATTCAAACATGGAACGACTTCAAGGTACGATTTAATTTGGAGTATTTCCCTAAAATTATTAAAAAAGGGAAAGGAGCTAGAATTTATGAAGTTAGAACAAGGATCCATTATCATTTTGGAGTACGCATCAAAGTTCGTGGAATTGTCAAAATTTACCCCTTATGCGGTGGATGGAGAAGAAAAGAAAGCATTCAGGTTTGAGAGCGGACTAAGGCCTAGCATCAAGAGTAGACTGATCGTGCATGAATTCACAGAGTACCACAAGGTGGTTAATTGCGCTCGTAAAATGGAGAAGGATATACAAGAATTCCATAGGATTCGAGACATAAAGAGGGAAAGAAAGAACGCAAGAACTGGAAACTTCGTGAACCACCACAATCAAGAGAATTTTCAGAAGAGGCAAAGGACAGTTGAACAAACGAACACTCCAAACCTTAAAACTACGAACGTAAGGTGTTTTAATTGCGGAAAACTTGGACATCACCAAAACGATTGCTGGTTGCCAAAGAAGCCCTAACATAATTCATCACAAGGTCAGCAACAAGTCGTTCCTAAACTCCACTGCCAATAAAATCAGAAACCGGTACAGTAGCAAGCTCAACTAGGGAAGGTCTACACCATAGGATAACAAAAGGATGAAGAGACTGTAGGTACTATTTGAATTCAGCAAAGTTGAAATTTTACAGAAACATATTCAAGGTAAGTATCCTTAAATTTTCTCTAGTGAGGTGAGCAAATTTCGAGGATGAAATTTTCTTAAGGAGGGTAGACTGTAATTGTAATAACCTGAACTTTTATAGAGATTAATTTATAATTAATAAAAATATAGTGGTTAATCTAAAATTTTAGTAAGTTAGTTACATTTTGACTTTGACTGCTTGTGATTGGTGGGCTGCACAATAGGAAACTAAAGTGCTTCACACACAATCATAAATCTTTAAGTTATAATGTGTGGCTAAGATCTATAGGAACTTTTAATCTTAAATCTAAAGACTAATAATTCAAGGTGATTAATAAGAAAACATATAATTAAGGATTATAAGTCATTAATAAAGGATTTCAATTCAAATAGAGAACTTGGTTAATAGATTAAACTAGAATTGACTAAACAGGACCTAACTCTAATAATTAATTAGATGGACTTAAGTAAAGCCCAATAAGACTAAGGCTCAACTATACTAAAGCCTAATTAGATTAATTAATAAGTAATTTTTGTGCTAATTAAACCATGATAATTAAAGACTAAGTTATAATAGAACTAGGACTCTAAACCAATGTCTAAACACCCATCAGTATTCCTAATATAACTAAAACACTTAAAAATCAGTGGTTAGGATTAAAAGACAAGGAACCTACTCTAATTAGGATTAAAAGAGAAAGATCCTAGTCTAATTAGGAAAGTAGGTACGTCAATGATTGAGTTTTACTAGAATTAGTAATTCCTAACCATTGATGAGGATTAAACCACCTAAAATCTAAGGGCTGGGAATAGACAACTTAATCCTAAACTAAGTACAACTCTAGACTAACTAGGGGTCAAAATTAAATCTATATAAACACTGTCTTGGCCGTCCAAATCATAAATCATAAGTTTGAGTTAATTGCTGGAGCTAGAAGTGGAGGAAGAACAGGTAAGACTTGAACTGAATTGAAGAGAAAGAAGATCTGATGAGCTAGAGCACTGTAAGTAATTCGATTATCCTTTATTTTGGATTTGTAGTAGGTAAGATGCCATATTCATTGAATATGACATAGCACATTGAATTCAAACTCAAGAACATATTTTTTTTTCATTAAAACTTCAGATTTTAATGCATGATCATCCTAAGAAAGGTAAGTTGATGTTTTGATTAATATATTTATTAGGTTTGATTCGGATTGTGATTTTAAAGTAAGTGTTAGAAGGAATTTTTGGTTAAAAAATATTTAAAATATGAATCTCTTGATGTCTGCTGGTTTCTGGGCGAACCGGCAGGCTACCAGTGTACCAGTGAACCCAGTGGGTAACCGGCAGACTACCGGTGTGCCGGTTAGCCTACTGGTTCACCAGGAGGCATCCGGCGGACTAACCGGTGTGCCGGTTAGCCTGCCAGATTGTCTCATATACAGTTTATGTTTTGCCTAGCCTACCGTTGGCCAACCGGTGTGCCGATTAGCCTGCCGGTAGAACCAATTGTCTGTGATTTGTGATTTTAGGCCATGCCTAGGCTGCCGGTGGCCAACCAGTGTGCCGGTTCGCCTGCTGGCCAACCGGTGTGCCGGTTAGCCTACCGGCCAACCCCTGATTGATGAATTACTGAATTTCATGCTATGTGTTGGATTCCTTATTACTTGTTATTAATTCTATGATGATTTCTATTATTTTATAACATGAATTAATGGATGAATTAACTGATTGATAATTATATATGTTGAATCATACATTATGCTTAATTTAATTTGATTGAATGCCATGATGATACATACCATATGATAAACCCTCATATTAATTACTTAGATTATTTCACAACTGAACACTGATTGTATGTTTAGTTAATGAGCACCTACACTACACTTGCATAGCATATGCCCGTTTGCATTATTGACCTTTGGGTAGGTCTAATGCTTTGACTATAACCCATAAATCCATGTGTTGGATATTATGCATATAATGAGTGATATCATATTGTTGAGGATGTCCTGGGTGGACAATTGATATTTATTATATGTGTTGAGGGACTGTACATCCCAATAGAACAAATCTGTTTATGGTGAGGGATATGTTCTGGGTGTCATTCCTAATATACCAATTAATTGAGTGAACTCTATTAGTAGATTGGTTAATGTATGGCTTACAGAGGTTAATCTGTGTGATTCCTTGGGAATTGTCCTTATGATTGAAAATAACCGAGGCGCTTGTGACCTCTAGGTCGAAGCTCTTAGAAACTATGATTTACACGTTGAATAGTCTATTAGTCCAACCAAATATCGGGGGATGTGTTCTAGGTGAGACATCTCGACTAGTACAATTAAGATATGGTGTGAACATACTTTAATCGAATGCCAAACAATATGCATTAACTTCATATCATATTCATGTGCATGGATTACATATGGTAATCACCATTACTGTTGCATGAGAATGCATTGCATACAATTATAATCTGACTTACATACATATTGCATATTTATCATATTATTGCTATTTAACCTATATTGTATAATTAGAAAGTGGCTTTGACCCTATTCCAATTTAAAATACTGTTTAATTGTTTTACTTATTGGGCTAAGTGTAGCTGACGTGTTATGACAACAATTTCAGGGAATAATGGAGTACATGATGAGGAACACTATTATGATGATATAGTTGGATTTGATGCATGCGTGGAATGAGTTTTACTTTGATTTTATTTTACTTTTTAGTTAGATATTATGTATAGGGATTGGATCTGATTTAAGCTTGAGAATAGATAGTATTTTCATTTTTTTTCCGCTATGATTCCTTAGATGTTTGGATGTAATAAGACTTAGTTTTATTTTGATTATTTTCATTAAAGTTAATTTCTCTAAGTTTTATTAATTTGATGTGGTTTGGCTCTATATTAATTACCACTCCCAAAGTTTATTTGGGGTGAGAATTACGTGTCAAACTTAAGGGGTTCAACGTGAAATTCCTTAAAGTTTGGGATGTGACAGTAATAACCCAACAAAAAATAATAGGGCTAATATGTAATTAATAGAAAATTTGGAGTTAATTTAATATTTTAGTAATTAGCTATCATGTTTGACTTTTGACTGATTGTGACTGGAGGGTTGTACGAATAGGAAACTAGGTGCATCACACATAATCATAAATTCTAAAGTTATGACATGTGGCTAGGATCTTAAAAGAATCTCAATAAATAAATCAGTAGCTAGGATTTCGTAGGAACGTTCAATTCCCAATCAATGGTTGAGATTAAAAGACTAAAAAGCAATAAGATCCTCTCTAAGCTAGAATAGTAACTATTCAAACTAAAGGCTAAGGTTTAAGAAAGAAAGCATATAATTAGAAACCCACATGGGCTGGAAAACAGAATTAAAGGGAAAGATTCTAGAAACTATTTAAATTAAAGCTAAGCTTTTAACAAACATTAGAAAGTAAACCAATATTAGAAACTAATCTACATGGGCTGGGAAAACCATCCAACGAATGAGGTTAATGACTCCCAATCAAGGGATGAGATTAAAAGTTAATAGTTTCTAATCTTAGAGACCCTAAGTACCTCTATATAAACCCAAGGTCTAAGAGATTAATTCATTGCTTGGAGAACAAGAAGAAGAAGAAGAAGAGGAAGAACAATGCTGTAACTCTCTACACCAAATGTCAGACCAAGGTAAGTACTCAAGGATTTCATTGTTTATAATTTTAATAGGTGCATTGCTGTTTTTCAATCGTTTTCCAAGTTTAATAGTAGGAGAAGGTAAAGATTACTTTTAACCAATGGTTTATGTGATTTGTTTATTGGGTTTTATTTGGAATTTAATATTAACTATAGTCACTTAACAAAGTTTTGTGATTAGTGTTGAAGAAGAGGATGAAAATCTTGACTTTTTGGCAAAACCCCAAGTTTCGGCAGCCTCCTCGGCATGCCGAACACCCGCCGAAACCACCCAGAACCATTCGGCAACCTCTTCAGTATACCAAAGGGCTACCGAACCTACTGATAACATTAGTTTGAATTCTGGAAAGTATACCGAGACCCTATAGAGATTCTACCGAGACCCTATCGATTCTTAGACACCAAAACATGTATTCTGGAAAATCTTTCGAACTAACACTCGACATACTAGGACCCTACCGAACCTGACATGGTGACCAACCAAGAAACTTAGTTGTAGTTCGGCAGACCCTTCGGTATACCGATGTCACGCCCCGGTGCCCGAATTCCGAGGTGAGTGGCACGAATCACGAGGTGAGACCTTCGGGTTCCCAACCATGGAAAGCAGCTCAACACCCAATAATAAACCAAACATAGATAATAAATGTCTATCATGCTTTATATTAAACCAATCAGAGTGCAGAAGAAACATAGTTATTCAATTCAATGGCTTCAGGTGAGCCTACAGCCCAAACAAATAAACTAACTAGCCTATTACATCAAATCTGAACTACTAATCAAAAGTAGAAAATAATCATAAACCTAAACCGCATCAACTCCACGTAATATCATCCAATCATCTTAACCTACAACAATAACAGGTTGCATGAACTTGGAATGCTCAGTAAGAAATAAATTCAGTCATCATCCTCATGGGATTACATCAGTCCAAACAACATGCATTATCATGGCATAAACAACAATCATATTGCATATGGACAAAAATTATAACAGTAAACATGTTATGCAATCTTTCTACATCAAATAAGCATTCCATTATGCCAATCAATTCACACGAAAGCACTCCACTATCCGGTGATCAGTCGATCTACAATCTCCACCAACACCCCGGTCCAGGACCTTTCGGTCAATATGTCTCCACATTAATTATCCCACATGTACAACGTGGTTTTGTAGGATTCACAACCTACCGGGCTCAATCCCCGAAGCTATTTGTAACATTTTTGGGAATTTATACCCAAGGACGGTCCTCCCTGACCATTTTCGGGAATTAATACCTGAGGATTGGCCACCCCTAACCATTTCACAGAATATACACCCAAGGATTGGTCACCCCTAACCATTTCAGGGAATATAGACCCAAGGATTTGTCACCCCTAACCATTTCAAGGAATATACACCGAAGGATTGGTCAACCCTAACCATTTCAGCCAAAGTATCTCAAACAATAGGAATTCCGGTGATAGAATCCATCGAAAGCTATCCGGGTGCCCATACACCCGAATAATCCACCGAATACCATCACAAGACTCCTTCACAACAATCCGTAGGATCTCCAATGATGATACCCTTTGAAAGATGCCCGGGCGTCCATACACCTGAACAATCCTTAGGAAGCCATCACAGGATTCATTTCCAACATACATGCAATATAATCATCATTTGAATCATGGCATTAATTTCAAACTATATCATCCATATTCATCCAGAATAATCTCATATTCTTATTTAAAACATTAAATGGGGTTTTCCCATAAAATTTGAGGTCAATTGGTCTTCCGTAGATGTCTCGGTATGTACCGAGGCTCGGTAGATCATCCTGAGAGTTTGATGACTCTCGGTAGATGTCTTGGTACATACCGTGTGACCTACCTATCATTTTTCTGGATTTTTCAGCTTTGACGAACAGTTGTGTCTCTCCCCAGATCCCGTAACCCAAATCCCTAGGTGGGATGGCACGGATCTCTAGGGAAAACCTTCGGGATCCGTTCCTGAACCGTGGATTTCCGTATCATAATGAGCCATGAGATAACGATCTCAATTAATTCATAACAGAGTAGCGGAAGCAAAAGAAATTTTTATTCAATATAAAATCATAAAAGTGAATCCAACTAGTCAACCTGGCTTCAATAGAGCCTTATTACAATACTTCCAAATTCTGAAATTGCGTTCGTACAAAATGAAAGGGAATAAATACATGGATAAATAATAACATAACAACAGAATGGTCCATGATCTCATCATCTCAACTCATCCTGCAACATAAAATGTTATGTGAGCTTTAAATGCCCAGTAAGCATGATTTTGTCTCCCATTTTCATTCTTATACATGATTCTAAAGATCATACATAACAACATGGTACACAAATATAATTGAAGTAGTTAAATGATGAGTATGATGTATGTAAGACATTCAGATGCTCTAATGGAGGTTCAGTCAAAGAATACAATGCAGTATGATAAATGTCTATATTTATGTGAATGTTATGTGTCCCTCATTGCAGCTTCAATAACTCATCACATTTCGTGACCGAAGTCACTAGGAACAACCTGTAACAACACGAAAAACTGAAACAGAAAATTCTTTTTATATAAGGGTATATTAGTAATTTAATGTGATAATTTATATCCTTAAATACTTATATTATAACTATATACTTAATATAACTTAAATTATTATACGAGAACTTTATGTAATCATACATTAGATCAAATTATAATGTTTAAGGCTTATTTAATTAAGTGATGGGCTTAATTAATGAGTCTTGGGCTTAATTAAAATGAATTGGG
>JAUPMG010086597.1:0-12683 GCA_031762675.1 Pachysandra terminalis | reverse complement strand
AATTTCTGCCGAAAATTAAAGAATTTCTTGATTTATTGTTTAAATATTTGTGCGACACGGCTGATAGGCGAATCCTATCGAGTCGGTGGCGCATCCGTGTCCGAATCCGTGTCCACACGTACGGACACGCGATTCGGGAGGACTATGGACGAATCTATGTAACACAGCCCCGAGGCTACAATGTTTTCTAAGTGTTAGTATCTAAATACAAACCAAATGTTTCTTGACTTACTTTCTCTGCATCAGGCTAGCTAACTATTATTAGATATCATCTTCACTTATAAACCTACTTTATATAACATGAAGAGCTTTAGGAGCCAACAAACTTAGGTAATCCACCAAAGATCCTAATGGTTGGTCCCGTCAAAGTGAAACATCTTCAACTATTCACTTTAACAAGTTTTCATTTTGGCTCTAAACTGGGTGAACTAAATCAATATTGGATATCATTTTCACTAGTTAAACCTACTTTACATGTAAATTAAACCAAAAAAAAAGGACTGTTACTAAAATGTGCCTACAAATATAGGTAAAGCCATCATACATTTGCTGAGGGGGGGTGGGGGGTGTTCGGTTCTATTCAAGGAGAAAAAGAAAAAGAAACATTTTCTCAGATAGGCCTTTACGTAACATTAAGAGCTAAAACTATCTGATTATCATCATTAAAACATAAGTCAGAAACAAGCCAACATCATCTAAATATCCTCCAAATAATTTTGGTCAAGTTTATTGAAATCACATTCCCAAATCATTCATCTAGAGAAATATCTTCCACTAACAAAAGGAAAGAAAGCAATCCTCCAAAGGAAAATACATGATTTCCAACGCTAAATACTAACCACCTTCTATGTCCATATGTTCCTAAGAAAAAACACCAGAAAGCTGTTGCTAATTTGATAATGGTTTTGCTCACACAAGAGACTCCTAGCATCACCTTAATGGTATACAACCACACATTCGAATAGTTCATTAGGATTCAGGCTTGTCAAAAGCAGGTTATATGCATCAATATAATAAAATTAAAATTCTTACAACAATTTTTCCAAATCTGATTTTTTGTTGCGTGTAAGAAAAAAAAAATCCATTTGGATTATATGCATCAATATAATAAAATTAAAAATTCTGACAACATTTTTTCAAATCTGATTTTTTGTTGTGTAAGAAAAAAAATCCATTTGGCCACAACCACATATTAGCAGTAAGATAAAAGACAGAAAGACTTACTATGGATGAAGCTAGTTGTTCCTGCAAGGAACAACGAATTATAATCAAGGTTTTAAAGACCAGAACGGAATCATACCAAATCTGCTAGATAGTAGTGCACCAGACCCAGACTCTCTGATTCAGCAACTGAGAACAAACCCTCCTCATCTGATTTCATCAACTACAAACCTGCTATATAGTAGTCTAGCAGAATACCCAGAATATCTGGGTTCAGCAACTGTGTCCAACACATATGATCACAATACGGGACTGGTATATACTTCAACTCATCCCCTCTAAACAATTCAAGCTGTGTTGAAGAGATAAAGGAACCCCAAACAAGATCAACATCACAACACCATGTCCAACAAATAGCAACTTCCCCTCTAAACAATCCTTTGTATCCCATTTCTACAAATAGCAACATCCCAAAATTACATGATCAACATCACAACACCATGTCCAACCAAACAAACAGAACACATTATAATCTGATTTCACACAGAACATTACACCCCCAGTTGTACTCAGCACAGGACTCAGCTAATCCCTGTCAACTAATTCCTGAAGTCTTAAAGGTAAATTCTCATAGTCAAACTTGTATATCCTGTCCATCTGTTCAGCATGAGAGGCCATGAAATCAGCAGCACAATTCAATTCTCTAAATACATGTTCAATAGAACAGGACTCAAATCTGCTCATCTTCTCTTTAATTAACATCATTAAGAAAAAACTCTCCAAGGGTCTTCCCCATCCGTATTTAATAGTTGCTGAGCACAAGCAGAATCAGTGGATATCACCAACTTCTCAGATTCATCTCCTCAGCCATCTCCATTCCCATCAAAATAGCTTCCATCTCATGATAAAGCACAGAACTGGGCATCCTAGCAAACTCAAATGCACTCAAACACTCACTCCTATGGTTTCTTATCACCCCACCAGAACCACCTCTAATTGCATTCATAGCACCATCAGTATTTAATCTACACCATCCCATAGGCGGAGTCTCCCATCTAACATTCACAACCCTTGCACAACAGAATCCAACTTTAATATGCCAAGAGTGACATATATCTCTATTATCTCCACAATCCAATACATGTTCATATATAGAGGATGCCTTATCTGATACATCTCTTCTTATCTTATCCAAAACAAAGCACTCAGCTCTATATTGATTTCTGAAAATCCTTGCATTTCTCTCTCTCCACAAGTGATACACAACAGCACCAAAACACAATTTTCTCACAGTAGCAATAACCTCATTCCCACCACATTTACTAGTGATCCATTCAATCTGCTCATGCCAACTTCTGTCTTGACAGACCAGCTTGCACTTTCCCATAACATCCGATCAAACCCTCCATGAGTAAGAACACTTAAAGAATAAGTGATCATGGGAGTCTCTAACTTGTCTACAGAACACACACTGAGCATCCCGAAGGATACCAAAATTTTGAAGCCTATCGTGAGTGAGCAATCTCATGCTGACAGCAAGCCACCCAATAAAAGAATGCTTAGCAATATGACCTTTGAACCAAATAAGATTTCCCCACACCAAAAGTACTTGTCAAAAGGAGGGAGATTAACTCTCATCAAAAGTACGTTAACCAATCTTCCCACTTACTTTATGTCCTTGTTGGTTATGCCAACGTCAGTAGCTAAAAGATTAGAGAATATTCAAAGGGACTTTCTGTGGGAAGGCAATGAGGAGAAACAAAATACCATTTAATCAAATGGTCACTGGTGTGCAAGAGCAAAGCTGAAGGAGGGCTGGGTTTGAGAAGTCTTACTAGGTTTAACCTAGCACTACTAGCCAAATGGTTGTGGAGGTTTGGTTCAGAGGAGGAGAGCCTTTGGAGAGTATTGGTGAGTTCTAAATATGGTTCGGAGGATGGGGGTTGGACAACCAAGAGAGTCGGTATTCCACATGGAAGAGGGTGTTGGAAAGGCATATGTAATATTTGGGATGCGTACTCTAAAGGTATCAAGTTCATGGTGGGGAGAGGGGATAGAATCAAATTTTGGAAGGATGTTTGGTGTGGCGATACCTCATTATTGCAGGAATTTTCCGGGGCAGCG
Organism: Pachysandra terminalis; assembly: GCA_031762675.1. NCBI lineage: Eukaryota > Viridiplantae > Streptophyta > Magnoliopsida > Buxales > Buxaceae > Pachysandra > Pachysandra terminalis. Next base: position 9,398 of record JAUPMG010086597.1, on the reverse strand, counting down.
GTGGTTGCAACCAACCTGAACGCTTGGGTGGCAAATTATCTTGTTAAGGATAACATGGATTGGAGATGGGACATCAAGTTAAGGAGGAACGTCTTAGAATGTGAAGAGGAGGAGGTTATCAACTTAATGGGGGAGGTGAACAATAGTAAGAGGAGAGAGGGAGGTGATTGCAGTTGGTGGAAGTGGTCTAAAGATGGTCTTTTCTCAGTAAAATCGATGAACCAGTCTTTAGTGGAGGAGAACTTTTGGGATGGTCCTTGGAGGCTGATTTGGAAAAGCGGTGCACCATCAAAGGTTTTTTTTTCCTTTGGACGGCGGTTGAAAAAAAAGTGCTCACTTTGGACAATTTAAAGAGAGGGGTTGGCATTAAGCTTCAAGATGTTGCTTGTGCAAATCAAAGGTGGAAACATTGGAACATTTATTCCTTCATTGTGTAGTCACAAGAGACTTTTGGTGTACTATTTTTAGAAGATTTCATGTGAGCTGGGTGATACACTTGGAATTAAAGGAAATGTGCAACAGTTGGGGGTGGAAGTGTAAGAAGAGGGGTGGGTGTAGAAGTTTAATACATGGAACTTATGCCCGACAGTTATCACATGGTCGATATGGTGCGAAAGAAACTGAGTTCTAAAGCATGGTTGATAGAGTTGTATCTTTATTATTTCTGTGGGCTTCTAATTTCTCTGAATTTAGGGATACTTCGTTTGAAGAATTTGATTTTAGGTGTGGGTTATGTTGGGATTAAGTCAGGGGAGTTTAGGTGATTGAGTCTTTTTAAATCTTTTTTCATTTTTTCTGGTATTGTATAGTTCTGTACATTCATAGTCCTTTGGACATATTAATACAAATAATATTTATTTATAAAAAAAAGTAATTATTAATTGGACTAATATATGGAAGCATAGTGTTTGAACTCGGGGATTGGATCGGGATCATTCTCGGCCGATCCAGAGTTGGATCGGCAATCTGTATCAGGATCGGCCGAGTCAAAACAACGAGTCAATAGAACAAAAAAAGGGGTAAATTACAGTTACCTCTCTTGAGGTATGCATGTATTGCAGTGACCTCCCTTCACATTTCAGAAACATTAGTTTGGCCCCTCTTGAAAGACATCTGTAACAGGCTTCAACTTTTTACTAAAATGCCCTCGACACTGAATCTCAAATTTAGGTATTGGATTGAAAAAAAATTTACAAAAATACCCTTTGAAGGTTTCGATCATAACAAAGTAGAAATAAAAAGGCTTCTACTAATTTTTACTAAAATATCTTAAACAGATTTTTGTCAAGATAAATATCAATTATTGAAGAAGGGGTGTGCAGGTTTGCCTTCTACAGAAAACATAATTACCTCTTTTTTGACTGTGTCATCCAATAGATAGATTGGACAATGAACTAACATCTTTTCTTTTGGTTTTGCAAGGTTAAAGCCAATTGAAAAATCTCTCTCTTCCAACGAATGCTCTGTTTCAAGTTAACTGTGTAAAACTAAAACCAGAGTATCCGTCCTATACAGAGAACTAGCAATTTACACTTATCTCAAGAGCACAAGTGCTTAGTTCACTACTATGATATTGGACAATACTTTAAAATAAATTTACCAATGATACCACATTGCTTATCCGTTTAAAAGAAGGTTTCTTACAAAATCACCAAGTGCCTTAAGTGACGATCCCCTCTATCCTTGATCCTCCCTCACTACAGCTCTAATATTCTATGCAATTACAACTGGTCTCCTCGTCATATCCTCTCATTTCCCATGTTTATTATCCATCACCACCTGTACAACCGTCTTCATCTCCTCCCCAATAACACTATTGTGCAATCCTCTTGCCAACTCCAAACAAACCCCCATCTACTCCACCAACCAACGTCTTCACATTATAAGCTTGATCAGCAGCCAATGGCCACCCAATAATCGACAACCTCTGGGTTAAGTTCTCCAACACCGAATTCCACCCAGAATGACTCAGAAATGCTCCAATCCACTTGTGTGAGAGAATCTCCAACTGGGATGCCCATTTATGTACTAACAAGCCTTGCTTTCTCTCACTCGTTCTTGATTCAAATCCTTCCAAAAACCACTCCGGCATAAACTCTTCATTAATATCAAACCCCAGCCCTTTTTTGTAGTGAGAAATCCAACTTGAAAACCCTACTTGTTTATATTCTAACTCGATCAACTTGTTCGATCCCCGTATTCTATCAATCACACTTCTTTTCCTCTCGATCGAGATACCAAACTCGAATGGTGCTCTACCAACTGAGCTATACACCCAAAAAAAGATGTAGTAGTAAATAAGGATTGATGTGGAAAAGAAAAGAGGATGGCCCCTCTTCTCATCATATTAAAGAGGAACGAAAAGGGATTTCCATGAGATGGGAAATGAAAACTATTAGCCCCACACGAGGTTTGTAAATAAGGCTCTGTTTGTTTCAATGTAAAATAGGATACGGAAAATGTACTTTCCGAGTGCTTGTTTCAATGTACATATGTATTTCATTTTTAAAAAATGAGGCAATTTTTCTACAAAATGGCATACCTTAAAAAGTTCCACATGTCGTTTCCAGAAAATCAAAATTGAGTGGAGTCAACACTATTGAAGTTTGATTGTGAGTTTGGTATCATATTGGGCTAGCATTCTTCCAGAATTCAAAGAGGTGCCTAGATCAGATATTGTGAGGTGTTGGGATGTGGTGACTCATATGTAGTTTAGCTTCCTTGTTTTGTTGTAACGAGGGCTGAATGATAGCCAATTTTTTGCTGTATTTTCTTTTTATGTTTTTCTGTTTCTCCATCTTGGGGACACCTTGTACTTTTTCATCTCCCTCATTTTACATAATCTTTCTTTATTCATCAAAAAAAAAACACTATTGAAGTTCGTTCTTCTCATTTTGTTTTATCAAAGCCATCACCAACATGTGTAACTGCCTCCACCACCTTTAGTGATATCACCATCGCCATCATCTTTAATGGTGGTACACCATCACTTACAACTTGTTCATCACCACTACATTATCTTTGCCACCGTCACTTCTAGCAGCGGTGCACGACCATTACCACCATTAACTCTGGTGGTGGCATACTATTATTTACAAAATTAATATCATGTATAACAATGGTACTACTACCATATCATCATTGCCATTGCTATCATTTTCAACGGTAACGTCAACATCATCTCCACCACCACCTTTAATGTTGGCACACCGTCACTTACAACATGTTCATCACCACCACATTATCATTGTCACCATCACTTCTAACAACAATGTACCACCACTACCACCACGAACTCTGGTGGTTGCACCACCACCACCACTTAGCGATAATGTCAACACCATCTCCACCACCACCACCACCTTTAATGGTGGAACATCATCACTTACAACTACTCATTACCACCCCATTATCGTTGCACCATCACTTCTAGCAACGGTGCACCACCATTACCACCACCAACTTTGGTGGTTGCACCACCACCACTTTTAATGGTGGCATACCACTATCTACACCATGAATATCACGTATAATAACGGTAATACTACCATATCATCACTGCCACTGCTATCATTTCCAGCGGTAACGTCACCACCATCTCCACCACATTTAATAGTGGCACGCCGTCACTTACAACATTTTCATCACCACCACATTATCGTTGCTACCATCACTTCTAACAGCGGTGCACCACCACTACCACCACCTACTCTGGTTGTTGCACCACCACCACCATCACTTTTGGTGGTGGCATACCATTATTTACAACACGAGTATCACATATAAAAATGGTACTATAGGCATATCATCACTGCCACAACTATCATTTCCAACGGTAACGTCAACAGCGTCTCCACCACCATTAGTGGTGGCACCACTATTGTTGGTGCTGACAAAACAACTAGAGCACCATCAAATTGACGACAAAATAAAACCCAAGCCGCCAACCTGTTCAAACCTACCGGGTATTTTAGTGGATTTAGACTGACAAAAACATATGATAGTAGGTAACAAGTCATTTTCTGTGATTATTTTCATGCATTCCAAACATAAGAAAGTGATAACTACTGATTTTCCACTCTATTTTCTAACTTCCAACCAAACAACTGAAAAATTATAATCTTCTTGAAAACATTTTACATTGTACACATTTTTCATGTGAAAGGTTTTACATCAAAACAAACAGAGCCCAAATGATTGTCTGATAATGAGCAAGAAATATCCGTATTTCTACCTAACAGGATCTATTGGAAAAAAATAATCCAAGGAAATTGAAAATAAATAGGCTGTACCCAGAAATAAGAAGAAATTTTATCCTTAATGTTAGAAAAGAATAAACTAAAAACTAATTATATTCTGCAATATAGTCACTTGTATATCCTATTAACCCTATTAATAATTAATCTTAACCCGTAAAAAAACTTAAAGCATAAATTAGAACTTAAGTAAAGATAAATGAGAAGATTATAATAGCCTCGTAAACTAAAAACTAAATCTTGTAAGCAACATTGCTACAATAGCGAGCTACAGCCCATGCAACAATAACTTTATATTAGAAGGAAAGTTCATGCATCATCAAGAAAGCATCATAACCATAATAATCTACCTACATTTGATTATAACATCAGTATATTTAATCAGTTGCTATGTATTTGTTTTATCCTACTATTGAAAAACTAGGACATTCAATGATAGAGATCTCTTGGATCATCATTCTTGTGAATGATGATGGAAGAACACTCCCAGCGTGAAGTTTAGACAAGGAAGGGAAGCAACATCTTATCATTCCTCTTTCTATCAAAATTCAACATGATAGCATAACTACAAAAAATTATTTCCTTCTCTATTGAATGTTGGGAACAATTTCATAAAATTTTTGCCACTAGATAATGGAAAAATATCATGGGTACTTGAGTTATTTGACCATTAGCGTTAAAGGTGCTTGCTTTACACGTGTGATGCAAAAATACCTTAGCAAGGTTTGGAAGAAGATAGATGTAGAGAATTAAATATTTAAGAACTTTCAAACAAATATCATATTTCACACAATTATTAATATATAAGTTAGGGATGTATGCCAAATAACAACAAACATGGTGGATAAAAGACGGAAAAGAAGTACAAATTAACATATAGCAATGAATTAACTAATAGATGTAAAGAAGGAATTTACCTGTAACAAATAGAGGGCAGATTATTATAACAAATGTCACGTGCAAGACCTATTGCAAATTTAAAAATAAAAAAAATATTAAAATATATAAGCACATTATAGAAGTCATATAATATGAATAAACACTAAAAAGGAAATAAAAAGATCTTCAAAACAAAATCATCTAACAAAATTAAAAGATAGAAAGAAAAAAATAAGGAAAACACAGAATAAGGGAGTACAATAAAACATGTAACATGTCGTCTTTGTCTAAGTCCATTAGCATTAGAACTAGACACTACCATTTAAAAGGTGACACCACTTTGCCCAACATGGATTGGGTAAGACAAGCCTTAACCAAAACAGTCTTTATCTTCCTAGTACTAGCCAAACCTTCCATGAATGAGGAAGCATTACAAGCTAAGAAATTTCATGTTTCATCTCCACTGATCTACAAACTCCACTGAAGAGAAGAAATCCAGAACAATTAGGAAGACATTTGATCAGAGACCACTACTGTACAGAGCTAGAAATTACCTATTTAAGGATCTTCAACCTTACACAGATTGACTGAACATATCCAAACTGTAAAGAATCAATGTTTTAAAAACCAGATTGGACGGTGACACAATCAGGTCCGACAGGTATTCTTCTCAGTTTGGTTCATACTGAACCAATTGAACCAACAGTTTGATCGAAAACATTGATCCAACCCTTCAATCAACCAGATTTCATTCAAATGAACCAAATAACTTAACACCACTTTCGAATAAATCAATAAAATTAGAAAGTAAACCATAAAGCAAAGATTATAGAATCCCAATTGCTTCTAAATTTAAGAGTCCTACAATATTATTAACATTTTCTTATTTGTATGTTTGTATCAAAATACGACAGGGTCCTACTCTGTTTCTGAAAAATAAAAATAAAAAAATAAGGGGTTAAGAGTTTTACCAAAGCAATTTAGTTTTTTTTTTTTGGGAGGGGGGGGGGGGGGGGGAAGTAAAACTTGGCAAATAGATGTTTCCATTATAAGTTATAACCTAACAAATTATCTGAAAGAAGGGAGAAAATGAAAAGAATTGAACATTGTATTTTTTTCTCTTTTTTATAAGTTTCTATTTTGTGGTTTTTATCTTCTAGATTGTTTGATAAATTTCTTTATTCTTTGTGTTTCTATCTATTAATAAATGTTCATAAATATCTTAAATGAATAAAATGTAGTCCGATGTGTGTTGTATGAACTTGGTAGTTGGTCAAGCAACGATTCGACTTATTTGACAAAATTCAATTCACTTATTAGCCCAATTCAATTTTTCATCATCAGTTTCTCAGGAGAAATATGTCATCTCCACTCGAGATCTAAACAAAAGAAACGAACAATAAGTCCAGATAAAAGTTAAAGGCCAACAACAAAACAAGCTCAGACTATAGTTCAAAAACTTAACCAACAACAAAACAAGCTCAGACTATAGTTCAAAAATTAGCAATGGGTCTGCTCGAATAAAAAATAAAATATTTCAGATGCAATGCTTATTTTCCAGTTTGGACCAATGGGAAATGAAAATATTGCCTGTTTCAGAAACAAATAGGTAAGCTAACATTAACATTATAAATTTATATCCCACTGGCAACATTGCCAATTTCATAAATAGGGATGCCAACGAGCCGAGCTAGCTCGGCTCGCATGAGCTCAATAGTTAGGCTCAGGGTTTTATTCTCGAGATTCTGGATCGGACCAGTTCGGGCCGATCCCGATCCGGTATTGGATCGACCGATCATGGTCCAATCCAACTTTTGGATCGTCCTTTGAAAAAAAAATGGATCGGATTGGATCGGACTATCGGGATCAGGATTGGACCGATCCAAAGCCAATTGAAAAAAAAAATTGGGTCGGTTGGATCGGACCGGATCAGCCGATCCGTATCAGTATCGGCTGGATTGGTCCGATCCAAAGCCACTCGATACAATATGTTGGATCCTGGCTTGGGATCGGACTGGTTCTGGCCGATCCCGATCCGATCCTTGAAACCATGTTTAGGCTCGCAAGCCAAGCCTGATATATAATACTAATTAAGTGCAAAATTAATGACTTAATGTGTTTAAGTCAAATAGGTATTTATTTATTTATTAAGACTTAACAAATTAAAATCATAAAAATAACAATTTAAGGTGTAAAGAATAATTAACTTTTTTAAACTTTTTATGGAGTATGGACTGTAGTTAAGACTAAAAAATCCTAAATAACTTTCAAACCCTCCCTCTCATTGTTTTTTTTTCCTTATAGAGTCTTCTTTCTCTAATCCTATCTCTCTCTCATTGTTGAGCCTTTCACAAGACCGAGCCTTGTCCAAAGTTTATGAGCCTTAGCCGAGCTGGGCAAAGCTTGGCTAGACTCGTTTACAGTCTATCCAGAAACAAATAGGTAACCGGCCATTATCATTATAAATTTATAATAACCCGTGCTCTACCTTTAACACCCAAACACTTGGAAGTTGGAACCTTAAAGAAAATAATAATCAATATCAATCAGACGTACCAAGTTAAACAAACCACACAAGTAAGAACTTGATATATTGTAGAAACCACAATCATAAGAGAAAAAAGAAAGCTATTGTTCTAGAATCCATAATCACAAGACAGACAAACAATGGAATCAAAGAAATAAGAAAGAGAGGGGACTGAAACATACAAGTTTGACAAGGATGCAAAGTTTCTTAAGATTGAGAGAGCTGGTGAGACGCAACTTCTGAAAGTCACCAATCTCCATCTTGATCTTTGTTATTCGGGACTCGACGCCTCTACCACCAACTCCATTTAGAAACCCCATGACCTAGATTTATAAGAGAACCTTGGATCAGATTCAAGCAAAAGAAATGGAAAATACCGAGATTCACAAGAGAAGCTTGGATCAGATTCAGGCAAAAGAAGTGGAAAACAACTAGATTCATAAGAGAAGCTTGGATCAGATACAAGCAAAAGAAATAGAAAATACCTACATTCATAAGAAAAGCCTGGATCAGATTCAAGCAAAAGAAATGGAAAATATCTAGATTCATAAGAGAAGGTTTGATCAGTTTTTAGCAAAAGAAATGGAAAATTTTAAGATTCATAAGAGAAGCTTGGATCAGATTCAAGCAAAAGAAATAGAAAATACCTAGATTCATAAGAAAAGCTTAGATCAGATTCAAGCAAAAGAAATAGAAAATACCTAGATTCAAAAGAGAAGCTTAGATCAGATTCGAGCAAAATAAATGGAAAATACCTCCATTCATAAGAGAAGCTTGGATCAGATTAAAGCAAAAGAAATAGAAAATACCTACATTCATAAGAGAAGCTTGGATCAGATTCAAGCAAAAAAAATGGAAAATAGTTGGAACTTTTTAAAGGAAGTGTTCATCAAGCCGATTCTCAATCTTTGAGTGATCGTGGCTTCACCTCTCTCAATGGCTTCACCTCTCTCAATGGGCACGTACAGTACAACGGAGGAAGACGAGTTTTAAGGTAAAGTAGCGTTGCCGGCAAGGAAGGCGGAATTCCCAACGAAGGCACACAACCACCTTGGAGTTGTGTTCCCGTGTTGGAATGAAAAGGCTTCTCCGTTCGCCGGATGATCAACGGTCAAAGACAGTCAATGGGTTCTTTATTAGACTCCTTAACTTTAACCGGGCGAGTACTTTTATTCTGTCTGTGAGCACAGAGAGTTGGTAGACATACTTTAATGGTGGAGTCAGAAAACCAGTTTCCTGTTCTGGCGTGATTCAAATCCTCTATGGTTCGACTCCATTCGTAACCAAATAATTCCACGCCACATCAGCTTTTTTCTGGATTTGTAGAGGATGGACAAAAGGTAATATCCTTTGGGATTGGAGCATAATTTTAAATTTCGTCAAAATTTTGCGAAATTTCGATTTCGGATCAAGTATATGAAATAGGAAATTAATTTATTTTATTGAAAATATTTTGACAAAAAAGTGATTGAAATTACCAAAATTTTGACGAAATAAATTCACTTTGGTCAATTTTATTCAAACTTATTTAATTTTAAAAAAATAGTTAAAAAATGTATTTAAACTCTATAAATTGTCAAATTTTCATTCTTTTTACCAAAAAAAATTATTTTTCACCAAAATTTTTGGAAGAAATAATTTTTAGAATCATGTTTAAAGTAAAAAAATGCATTTAAACTCTATATTAAATACTTGACATTTTCGAAATTAAAAACTATGATTACTACTTAGTAGTT
>JAUPMG010086565.1:0-12685 GCA_031762675.1 Pachysandra terminalis | reverse complement strand
TTTAATTACCAGTAATTTTCCACTACTATAATTGTTCTTAACACTCTTTTGTCTTGAATTCCGTGCTTTCTGTGGTTCGACCTCGGACTCACCGAGTATTATATTTCTTCGAACTCCTGCACTTGGGAGTGAGCAAGCACCACCTCACCATCGATGAGCAATAGCACAAAAGTGTTTTCACCGTGGCCATCCTATTAATTAACATTCAACAATAAATAAATACAATTTATAATGGTGTCCAAATAGAAAAAATATAATATTATTGTACTAGTATAATATTAGGAAGTGCTTTTGAAATCATAAGAAAATATCATCGAAAAATTAGTAGTCGCTTATGCTTTTCAAATAATAAGATTATAGTACTATAATGCCTACTTATGCAATGCTTAATTCCACAAACCAGATAAAATAAATATAAATATATCATGGCCATTACTGCATGCTTAACGGGCCTTCTCAATTGTATGACATAGCAACCTCAGAATTTTGAGCATTATAATATCAGTGCCATATAGAGGTCAATTGATTACTGATTAAAAAACGTACGTTGCTTATAGGAAGATAAAATGGTTAACTGATCACAAGCATCCACTTCAGTGGAAACTCTACCAGGGTGTAAATAAGGCCATATACTGGTTAAGTGATTGCTGATTAAAAAAAATACTTTGCTTAGAGGAAAATAAAATGCTTCGATTATGAAGTCAGATCCTACAATTACGAAACAAAACTAACTACAATTGTGAAGAAAAAAAAAATTGAAAATAATTCATACCTTGGTTAGATTGAACCTAAAATGGATAACTAGGTCAAGAAATGGGAGAACCGTCGATGGAGCAGAAAATTCTAACAGGGACAATACCTCCAAACCCAACAATGCCCTAATCTTAACAACCAAATCCTAACAAAGGACAAAAGCCTAAGGCCAACGAATCAGTTCGTTGAATGAATAAATCCAAAAGATAGAGATTAACCTAAAGTGTGGAAACATGGATGAAAGTAACTCTTAATTTTTGGTAGATCATGAACTGATGAGGGAGAATAGAGAAAAAACGAAAGGAGAAAAGAGGAGATAAGGAGAGTTCGTTCGATCGATCCAAAGACAAACGATAAAAAACAAAATGTAGGGAAGGAGATAGAGATTAACCTAAGGGGAAGAGGGAAAACGAAGGAAAGGCAGGTCAATACAGTACTCCCAAAGAAAATGACGAACTGACGAGGGAGAAGAGGAGGAAAACGAATGGAGAAGAGAGGCGGGAGGGAAAACCTATTCGTTCGATCGAAAGAAAGGACAAAGAAGACATTTTCAATGTTTTATAAAGAGGGGTATAATGGAAATTTTTCCTCCAATTTCAATTGTATTTAGAAAAACCCAAAATATGGCGAAAGGGCATTTTCGGACGGAGTGGTCTTGCTACAGTGTAGGACCACTCGTTTTAAAACACTTTGAAAAAGATTAACCAATAATATTAACATTTAAAAAGCATTACTGACTTTAAGTTTTTGGGGTAACTCTTTTTTAGTTATACTTTTTGGAAAAAACTTTAAGTAAGTAATGCTTTTTAAACATTAATAAAATTGGTTGAACTTTTTGAAAAGGTTTTAAAACGAGTGGTCCTGCACTACTGTAGGAGGACCACTCGTTCCCAAAATGCCCTTTTGCCCTATTTTTAGTTTTTTTAATTAAAATTAAACCTAAAGTCAAATTCCTATACTACCCCTCTTTAAAAAACAACACCCTTATCCCATTTGCCTTTTACTTTCTCATTCTTCTAACTCCTCTTCTCCTCGATCCCGCGACAAGAACATAACAGACCCCAGCTCCTTCCTCTCCTCCTTTATGCCCCCCCCACCACACACACACACACACACACACACACACAAGCTCCTTCTTCTTCGGTCCTCACATGCAACACCCTCGGTCCACTATCGTTGTCCACAACCAAACCACCTCCTCTTCCGCACGCCCACCACCGCACATCATTGCTTTTTTCCTTTTTCATCCTCTCTCTTCTCTCTCTGCTCGTCTCCCTCTCCCCTCTTTCTCTACGGCAGCTGCTGTCGCTGTAGTAGCACTCTCTCTCTCCTTTCTGGTGGGTAGATTGGTGCAAGGAAAATATTGGGATTTTGAGTTTAGGAAAATAAATGCCCTTTTATTATCTATATTTTCCTATTAATCTTTTAAAAAAAAAGAAATTATCATTTTTTCATTTCTTATGTTGCAGATATTGTGCTATGGATGGGTGGGATGTTGAGGAAATACTTGGTTGTTCCAGCTGAAATGTGGTGGCCTTCAAACCTTGCTCAGGTTTCACTTTTTAGGTATTTCTTTCTTTTTCTGCTTCATTACATTATATTAATTTACATTATACTCATTTCTGGTTTTACTCATCTTGCTTCAAAAGTTTCATAATTGAACAAGTTCATTAGTTACAAAGATTTATTTTTTCTAAAAAAAAGTGAGTGGGATTCAATTTCTTCTTTCCATATCATGTAAATCTAATTTTAAGGAATTTTCGGCTTAAATAAGGAAAAGGGAAAAAAAGAATTGTTAAAAGAAATGATGCTGCAATTGTTCATCTTCAATTATTTATGGAATTCACAAGTGCTATTATTAAGATAAATTCATTAATTGAGAATTCCATTAATGGGTTTTTATGCTTGGTTGGTCTAATATTCTGTTTGAGAACATACATAAAAGGGCATTAAGTGGAGAAAATAATGGTTTCTGATTTTGTTTGTGAGTTTTAATGAGAATATGTATGCATTTGAAAGTACCAACTAGCATTCAATAAGAACATGGTATAGATAAAAGCATTCTTTACTCAGAAAACTAGTTTATCTCCTTCGAAAGTACCAACTAGCATTCAGTAAGAACATGGTATAGATAAAAGCATTCTTTACTCAGAAAACTAGTTTATCTCCTTCTTAGATAATTAGTTTTGTTAGTAATTCCAAGTAAGATAGCTCTCAACTTATCATAATTTTGTTCCTTGCAGAGCACTCCATGAGAAAGAGTCTAGATCAAAAGGCCTAACCAGGATGCAATTCTTCCTCATTTTCATGGCAACAAACTTTGCCTATTACACTCTCCTTGGTTATCTATTCCCAATCTTGACATTTTTCTCATGGGTTTGTTGGGTATGGCCTGACAGCATCACAACTCAACAAATTGGCTCTGGGTACCATGGCCTTGGATTAGGGGTATTCACCCATGATTGGGCTGGGATCGTAGCTTATCATGGCAGCCCACTGGTGGCACCCTAGTTCTCAATTCTCAATATAGTCGTCGGCTTCATCATGTTTATCTATATAATTGCTTGAGGGTGTGATTTTATTCTCTTTTATGCAGTTTACCATCTAGATTATATAAATGAACAATTTTTGTTTTTGTCATTTTATCTATTTTCCTTGTCGTGGTGCTCTTTTTTCCTTTAATGAACATGCACTTTAATTATCCTATTAATCAGGAAGAATTAATATTGATGATAAAAAAGTTGTTTAAGTAAAACCAATTATGCTTTAGAAAAGCACTATCTTCCATGGTTCTATATATATACTAGTGGATGCTCTGTGCATTGCACGGGTGTGTGATAAAAGTTTCTGGGATTGGGTTCCACATCCAGAACTCCATAAGAAAAAACTTCTTGGGTAAAATTACTAAGCCAAGTCAAGCAATAAACATTCCTCAAAGAAGCTTTACCATTTGTACAATGAAATCAATCATATAGATATGTTTGAGATATTAATTATCATTATATAGAAACTATTTTTATTATTTTTATTGCAATAATGCTTCTAAGTACCCTTCATTTTATGATTATGAGCCAATTAATAGAGTTGATTTTAGTAATTTATGCCAAACTTATCAACCCGTTGAAAACAGATCAACCCAAACCCAACCCGTTTGGTACCTGTTTAAGTTGTCTTAATGAGCTGGGTTCATCTCCATGATTTCCCAATCCGTTAATAAATGGGTCAAAACCTATCCAACCCGCTCGAACTCGACCTAACCCGTTTATTATGGAAAATGCTACAGATTCCTCCAATTGTATATCAATGCTATAATCACCAAATCAATTCATATGCTTATTTGGTGGCTAACCCTCTAAATCTAGGATGAATCCATATTAACTTAGATCCAACAAAGTTACCTAGAAGAATGAGAATGGTATTTAGTTTTTTTTTTTAATCCAAGACATTTTCAATTTATATTCTAGCTATAATTTTAGTTCTATGCATTATTTTTAATTATGTATAAAGTTTATTAAAATTTTATAATTATTCATTTTCTGTGATTTAGGTATTATTAGTCAGAATCACAAGAATCAAGCTAAGAATCTTAAAAAGGAGCCCATCGGCTTTAGTAGAGCCGACGTAGGCTATGGTCGGACCTACCGAAGCCAACCACATTAAAATTTCAATAGAAATTGGCTCAAATTTTAGACCTTTTTGCTATATTTTGAATTTTATACATTTTGTATTTCAAAGTTTTATTGATTTTAGGTTAAGAATAAAATCATGTCATGCATTCATAATTTTTTTTTGATAATTAGAAATTCAAAAATCAAGATTTAGAAGTATGTATATTTACTTACCAAAATAAGTAATCTATTTACCAATTGTATTCCCTTCCAATTACATATGTTTATTTTAGTTGGTAAATGTAATTTTAGATTTACTTCATTTACTCCCCTAATTAAGCAAAAACCAGTTCAAATTTGGTGCCTGTGGGTGCCTAATACCTTCTTAAAACATAATCAAATAAAAAACCTCTGGTTTCACATCAATATATAATGAACCAAACCGTGTTCTCGGAATTCATCTCTCTAATTAACCAAGCGGACAGGCATGATCATTTTTCATTATAGACTTTAATCACGGATGCCTATGATTTGATTGCCTATTTTAATTGTGAGTGAGGGTTTGTAGTAGTACCCCTCTGACTATTTGGGCTCTAGTCTGTTTGGAGCTTGAATTCAAGGAGCTTTCAATAACATTTGCATTTAAATCTTATTAACCAACTCTTCCAATGATTCGGTAACCTAAGGCCCATCCAATGGATTGTGTCTTAGTCAAAGGCTTCAACCAAGCCGACTAAAGAGATAATTAAGAACCTCCCATAACCCAACACAGATCAAGCTACACATATCAAGAAATGGTCTAGAAGCAGCAGCTGCTGCACTCCTCCAACACAAAGCAGCCAGTCTACACAGAAATGAAGTTTTTCTTCTAACCACTGACAGCACAAGTGTTCTTCATTTTACTGTTTAAATTGGAAATCTGTACACAAAAGTGTGGAAATTTCAGCAAAGCAGAATGAATCATTGTCCAATGAAACTGAATTCCATAAAGATGAGATAACATGGTCGGGTACTTGTAGAATAGATGTGCCAAGGAAGCTATATCTACCTTTCACCAGATGAGATGGGAAAACCTTCACCCTAATTTAGTCACCATTGTGAGTGTCCTTCCGGCCACAGCATTCTTACACAATAAAAACAGGGTTCCAGTCTAACATATATGTATGTAGTTATTGTGCCCGGATATTCAACACATGTAAGTAGACAACATCTAATGGAAACAAACATATTAAAAGAAGAAGAAGAGATGAATGTGGTTTCTTCTATATAAATTAAATCAGTTCAATCAAAGGAATTGTGAAACAAAGTAAAGAAGAAAAAATCTCAGAGATTCTTGAAAACCTAGAAACTGCAACCGGAATTCCATCTTTTTTCCTGCTGATACTGAGGGAAGGAGTTGATATAGTAGAAACAGCATGATCTGTAACATCATATATTTAGATAAATGAGTGTTGGGAGTAGAATCTTTGCAATATGTTTAGATATTCCTTCTCCATTTTAATGCAGCTTAAAACATGTAGAAGGGATTTGAAGAATTCAGGTGACATAAGTCATTGGAGTAGAATCTTTGCAAAAGCTTGCATAAATAAACATGATCTGATGCAGCAAAGCCAAGGTCTGCATAAAAACGATCAGTTAACTTTGCAAAAGAAAAGAATTTAAACAATCAAGAACAAAAGAAACCGTAGAGAGCATGGATTCTTTGGAGAGAAGAGTGCATAAGAAATCTGAAAATGAAAGAGACCGAAAGAGGTGATTCGAGATGGTCCTACATGGAGGGAGGAAGAAGAAGAAGCTGTACAGAACAGAGGATTCGTGCGTGCCGAAAAAAAGGGGGGGTGAGGAAGAAGACGGTGACGAAGAAGGAGAGGGTGAGAAAAAGAGGAAAATGAGAGATAAATGAGTGTTGGGAAAGAATAAATTCTAAAAGGAAAGAGAGACGGTGTGTTGGAGAAAAAACGTGATTAAAGAGATGAAAATCGGAGTGAATAGTTTTAGAAAGTAAAATCTTATAAAGAGTAGTTGAAGAAATCTACTTTTTAAAAAAGATATGTAAGTAAAATAAAATTAGAAAGAAAAGACGGTAGAGAGTCTTATTTTTATTTTTTGGAAACTTAATTTTATAGAAAGAGATGGGAAGAACAGGTGTTCTGAATTTGGGAAAAAAAAAATAGAAAGGTGAGAATTTTAGATTAAGAAGAAAGATGAGTGAGTTTGGTAACTTTAGTTAGTGGGACCCATATTTATTACAATTTATTATTTTTAAAATAAAGTAAAAGCAAAACTTCAAATCTGATTGGTTGGAAAGTTAATTTTATTTTTAAAAAATTCAAAATTCTCACAATTGAGTATTGGGGGAGGGAAGGCTTTAGAGGCCTCCTCCCTTCCCACTATGTTTGCTACATATATATATAACACTTAATAATTCTTGTTCTATTGAAATTGGGTCGATTAATCATATATCTTTTATTGCAGCATTTATGTTTCTGTAATTGATGGATAGAATTGATGAATCTCATATTGTTCATTGTTAGTCTTATTCTTATTACTTGTATGCGTCATTATCTTTATTTTTTTTTCTCTTTTTGGTATTTAATTGTTTAAGATATGTGGGATTCATTCCTTATGAATAATCATTGCTGCTTGTAATCATTTTCTCCTTGTTTATAGGGTTACAAACAATGGGTGCAGAAGTTCGAATAAGACTTTAGGTAATTTGTTTGGTTTTTATTTGAACTTAATTTCAAAAATAAAAATTGAATTCATAGAAACTGATCTCTTTCTTTAGCATATTATGTTAAAAATCTATTTAATCTATTTATAATTATTCTATAATTAGATTCCCATGAATTGTTTTTTTTAACTACTTTGGTATTTATTCTTAACAATGTAAGATTAGTTCAATTATCTTTTGTAATGATTTTGATTGCTTTATCCGGACTTTGCTGCTATTGTGTTCATTGCAATGCATCTATGCAAGTAATCTAGGTGATGTCTAGGCGATGAACCTTCCAATAGTTAATAATTTTTTAAATTTATACATATTGACGCGCCCACACTCTAAAAACACAACTTTTTTTTTTTTATTTTTTTTATTTAAGTCTTCGACCAAATAGATTGATTGATTTAAAAATAAGAAAGATAATCCATGTCTCCAAGAGAAGAATCATAGTCATCATAGCAGCAAATTCTCCAGGGAAAAAAAAATAAAAGAAGAAGAAAAGAAGAAACCAAACTTGGAATTTACCCCATAAAAACAGCTGGAAACAACTAATTTTTCTCTTTGAGTGAACCAGTAAATTCCTATGATTTGTGCATAATCCAATTTTGCTTTTGTAACGATCTTGCATGTTAACTACAGTTTAGATATTGTCTTTATGCTCAATATGGATTTCTAAAGCAGAAGGTGCATATTTTACAGCTATGACAAATCAGGAACTAATTGATAGTGGGAACCAAATGATGAATGAGACTGATCAAGCAATTGAAAGGTAAAAAACGGTTAGCTTTCTCCGCGAGAGTAAGTTATTGGGTTTTTTCAGCCCGCTTATTCTTCTAAAAGGATCTTCAGCTCTTGTTGCAATATTTTTGGTCCTTAAATTTTGATTTCATGGACTTTAAAACTTTCTTCGGGATTGCTTCGTGTCCTAACTCATAAGAAATTAAGGATAATTAGTATTTACAAAGAAACATATGTAATGCTAACTAGAAGCATTGGAGATGATGTTCTTTCCTTGATATTGTACACATCCCCAGGCTCTTTGATTTGACATATTCAATTGGCAGGCCAACCCTCTTGCTTGCAAAAGAATTGTGCCAACCAGAGTGTTCTATTCCTTGATGCATGGGTCATTTTTCGAACCTTTGACCTTTGTTAATCTTCATCTGAAGTAAGCCATGATCAATGTGGGATTGGGTTTTGGGGAGTATACTCACCAAGAAGGCTTTTCAACTAGTTAAAGAAATTGGTAGGTAGGTCAATCTCTGAAATATAAACATCCCCCCTCTTTCTTTTTATTTAATTTTAGTGTTGAAATCTATTTCTCATTTTTTTGTTTCATTTCTTTGGGTTGCTATGGACCGATGTATTGTGGCATTATTCTTCCTAATTGTCCTTGGAGTCATAGCTATTATCATCATTTTGAAGGTTGGTTATATTTTCATTTTGCATTTCCTTTTATTATTTGTTATAGTAATTCTTACCTTTTCAACTTATGTCTTAAATTTTTGATTGTTTCAACGTTATTTCCCCATTTTCTATAGTCGTAGGCTCATAAGAAGTGGGAAATTCCTGTTATTTTTATTAGAAGTGGATCCTCATGGTATTACCCCTTGGATTTCTGGCTGTCAAATTTGCATCTCCTGTCTTTTTATTTGTGCTTTTGCTTATATGGTGAGTTTTTTGGCTTTTGATTTCAGATTGTGAACCCTAATAACAAGGTTATTCGGGATATTCCAGGACTCTCTCCACCAGCTCAATCTCGAAAACTACTTTGGAATCTTAACTAGAGGGTCTAAGGGAATCGTCTCGTAAGATTTATCTTAAGGATGTACAGTACAGTTACATGAGAAATTGAGGGTCTTGGAGCAACCACACTTTAATGGTATCCATTTCAGTCACAAGAAAAAAAATAAATGCAACAGAAAAGATTTTTGAAGTCAAATTTTGACTTTTCAAGCTGCGAAGTTCCAATTTCCAGAGCTATCATGGTGGTTTAGTGATGCTGCTCTCATTGTATTTTTTCTTATCATTTGTTTGATGACTTAAAAGAGCTCAGAGAAAACCTTAACAGTTTGAACATCAACAACTATTCAATTCATGAATCAAAGGATTGGTCTTTGATGAGTTTTTGAAGTGAGAAAGGACTTTGTGCAAGGGCAACTCCATCGGGTGATGCATCCCTGTGCACTAGGTGGTGCATCCTTGCACCACCAAGTGTGAAAGTGATGCCCAATAGGTGGTGCATCCTTGCACCACCAAGTGTTCATGGGATGCCTAATAGGGTGGTGTATCCTTGCACTAGCAAGTGTGCAAGGGCAGGACCACTGGGTGGTGTATCTCTACCCACTAGGTGGTGCATCCCTAACCACTTAGTGATGCATTCCTCCACCATGAATTACAAGTCTTTTGTGCACATTTACAAGTCTTTTGCGTACATTTATAAGTCTGTACAACACAATTACAAGTCTTTTCAACACAGTTACAAGTATCATCAGCACAATTACAAGTCGTAAGTGCTACGATATAAGAAGGAAATTTCATCATTTGCAATGGACAATAATTGATATAATAAAGTAATTGACATTGATTGAGACACAACTTTTATATTTTTATTCTAGTTGATAAAACTCGTAACATGAAGCACTACGATAGAAGAAGGAAAGTTCGTACCTTATTCAAATCTAATTTGCTAAACTCATCCAATAACGTATGATCAAATTGAGCAACTCTTTAAGATGCTTCGACCTCAGATTCAATCATGTTTTGATGCGTTGGCCGTTGCCAATATCCTTCTCAACTAATTTATTTACGCAATCCGCCATATTGTCATCTCTCTCTCTCTCTCTGTCATATCCTGCCCACTAAGATGCATCACCCACTGGGTAGAGATGAACAACCTATTGGGCATCCCATGCACACTTGGTGATGCAAGGATACACCACTAAGTGGGCAGGTTTTGGGGAGAAAGGTTTTGATCCCAAAAGAGAAATTTTTTCACATTAGTGGTGCATCCTTGCACCATCAAGTGTGCATGGGGTGCCCAATAGGTTGCACCACCAAGTGTGCAAGGGCAGGCCCACTGGGTGGTGCATCCTTGCCCACTTAGTGGTGCATCCTTACACCACCAAATGTGCAAGTGATACCCAATAGGTGGTGCATCCTTGCACCACCAAGTATGTTAGGGTAGGCACACTAGGTGGTGCATCTCTGCCCACTAGGTGGTACATCTCTGACCACTTAGTGGTGCATCCCTCCACCATGAATTACAAATCTTTTGTGCACATTTATAAATTTTTTCAACACAATTACTAGTCGTTTGTGAACAATTATAAATCTTTTGTGCACATTTACAAGCCTGTACAACACAACTACAAGTCTTTTTTAGCACAGTTGTATTTTCCTTCACTATGAATTACAAGTCTTTTGTGCACATTTACACGTCCTTTTAACACAGTTACAAATACTTTCAGCACAATTACAAGTCATTTGTGAACATTTGATGGTGTAAGGATGCACCACCTATTGGGCATCACTTGCACACTTGGTGGTGCAGGGATGCACCACCCAATGGGCCTGCCCTTGCACACTTTGTGGTGCAAGGATGCACCATATTGGGCACCCCTTGCACACTTGGTGTTGCAAGGATGCACCACTAAGTGGGTAGAGATGCACTAAGTAGGTAGGGATGCACCACCCAGTGGAGCTGTCCCTGCACACTTGGTGGTGCAAGGATGCACCACTAAGTGAGCAGGGATGCACCACCTAGAGGGCAAGGATGCACCACCCAGTGGGGTTGCCCATACACATTTGGTGGTGCAAGGATGCACCACTAAGTGGGAAGGGATGCTCCACCTATTGGGCAGGGATGCACCACACAGTGGGGTCTCTCGGTGCTGAGGAAGGAGAGACGAGGTGGAAGAAGGTGACAAGGGGGTCTCTCGTTATTAAAACACATGTAGCATAAATCCTTTGATGGCTCTCATCTGATTTGAGCTCCTTGGATGAGCTTAGCTCGAGATGATAGCGACAACAATTGGAGATTAAGCTCGTTTTCTTTTGATTTCAATCGAACGGGGCCTTAGGGTTGAAATTTTTTCGTTTTTTTTTTGGGGGGGTTTTGGTTTTTCTTTTTTTTTTTTTGGTATGTTGGAAGTTTTTTTTGGTGATTTTTGGTTAAGTTGGGGACTTTTAGTTTTTTTTTTTTGGTCTAGTTTTTCTGTACAGGGGAAGAAGATGAATCAGAGGAAGAATGAGTGGAAGAAGAAGAAGAAGAAGAAGAAGAAGAAGAAGAAAGAAGGACGGGGAAGAGGGGAGGCTGCTGATGCGGCAATAGCAGCCGCGGTTGCTATTGGTGCTGGACGATGAGAAGAAGAGAAGACTCTAGATCTTGTCTAATAGTCGATTTGGAGATCGATCTGTTTGGATTTTTCTGGTTTTTGTTTGATTTGGTGGAGTTCGATCAACTATTGGAATTGAGGGGACTGGAACTGATTTCCCTTTCAAGAACTCAAAATACTATCATAGAAGATCGTCGAAATCCTCCGTTTCAGAGAGTTTCTGAAGAAAAGAGAAGACATGGTTGTTCATGTTCGTTCTGATAAGGGGTCTGTGGTTTTTTAAAGAGGGGTAATATAGAAATTTAACTTTAGCTTTTAATTTCAACTAAAAAACTCAAAAAAAAATGAGAAATTGTAGTTTTGGAACAAGTGATACTGTTACAGGGAGCACTCGTTTTAAAACCTTTTGAAAAAGTTTAGCTAATTTGATTACTATTTAAAAAGCATGACTGACTTTAACTTAACCTCAAAAAATATAACTAAAAATGAGTTCATGTCAAAGGGCTCACCTAAAATTAATATCTTTCTTTCCATAAAAATATTTAAAAACATTAAAATATTAGATGGCCACTAATACATATAGCAAAACCTAATAACACACACACACACACACACACACACACACACACACACATATATATATATTATTAGAATTTATATAAATTAAAATATTATACACATGGTTAATCTTAAGGAGATCCTATCAAATGAACGGTTGGAATTGACCAGATCATCCTTCACCTAGTAAAAAAGGCAATGTCACACTACCCAATGAAAGCTGTTGAGACAATGCAGAAACCCTTTTGCCTAAGATCACTTGCCAAATCCGTTTTATTATGGCGAGCGTGGGCGGGTTACCCATTCAACCCGTCCATTGCCATGTCTTAAAGAATGGAAAAAATTGAAATTCAAGATATTAAGGAGGTTAAAATAGGAGGAAAAGGAAATTGAAACACGTTAAACTCTTCTTTTAATATTGGTGATGACGGATTTGTAAAATGATACAATGTATTAGGAGGAACCAATTACAATCATCAACCAGAGAGTAAGGTAGAAAGTCTGTCTCAAGACAGTCTAAACCGTCGCCCAGCCGTTCTGTCAAGTGCGTTCCTTGTCAATCTTTGACCTGTGGAGAAGACAGAGAAATGGGTAGAAAGAAAGGAAGGGTTGCAATAATTGAGGAAGATGATTGAATGCGATCACAGAGCAATAAAACCTCACAGGTTTGAAGGTTTCTCTCTTTCTCTTTCAATGTATTTACTCAC
>JAUPMG010086554.1:0-12685 GCA_031762675.1 Pachysandra terminalis | reverse complement strand
ATTGTTTTATGTATCCACCGTTTTCCTTGCGTATCCACCGTATCCATGATTTTTACACCGTATCCATGCGTATCCGTATCGATACTCGATATGTATCCATTTTCGGGTCGACCGATACGCCACCTCGATACGATATTTTGAACCATGGATACAAAAGCATGGCGGATGTTGTTGGAGCGACATATTTCACCATGTCACCGAAAGTTTTGTGACATGTCGCAACATATCCACAACATGAGGGATAATGTTGCACGTGTGGTTTCACACGTGCGACATTAGTCAATATAAACGACATTTTGGAAGAAATGTTATCTATTTCTTATAACATATGGATCCTACCCTCCTCCACATGTGATTTTGGAGTCTTATACTACCATTATCACAACCCCCTTTGTCCTCCGTATATACCTATGGGAATCATGTAGACCATTAGTCCAAATGAGCATCAGAGATACTAGAAGGATTACATGGAATGGTACCATCATCCTATGGATTGAGCAGAATTTTGTCATTATATAGAGAAAATGTAGTATGGACAATAGGGGTGGGGTGATGGTGATGACATTGACATTGAGCTGGGGCGCCATTGTTTATGGATGCGATATACTAATGTCCCCTCATTATACTTCCTAGAGCTTAGGGTGCACGGTGCACAAGACAAGACTATTATTGTGTTTGCTCCATTTATTTAATTGTATTATGCCAATTGGATAATATCATCCTATTTAGTGTATTAAGATCCGTTTACGTCTTATTTAGGCTATCATTGTGGATGATTTCTCCATTTTTCCAATGTTATTGCAAAACTGTAACTCCCCAAATATATGTCATTCACTATAGATGCATTGTTTCATATTTTGGTTTATACAAATGTGTTCAGCTCTAAATTAGACCCCTACAAAGTTTCATCACAAAAAAAAAAAAACAATCTTTCTTTTTTTCTCCATTTCCACCATGTAGACGACATGTCTCATGACAACGACCTTTATAGCCTTGATTTTCACTATTTAAAAAGTAGGACAAACTTGACACTACTTTCGAAGTAGAAATTAACCATTGCACAAAACAAGAGGCACTACGCTTATAAAATATGATAATTATGGGAGACAAAAAGGAAGCATTAAATTAACTTATAACAATGTCTAAGATATGCAAAGATTAAAGGTGTATAGATGAAGTTATGCCTTACACAAGCACCATTTCAAAATGTGAATGCCACAATAATTTCTTATTGAATATAGGAAGCAACAATAGCAAATCATATATGCATTAGCGAGAGATCTGGCTAACCTTAAACTTGGATCACTAATGCAAGGTGTGCAGAACCACCCCTGGGTGCAACCATATCCGGAGTAGATCAACTGTGCTAAGAGGATGCTTAGTTAAAAATCTGTATATCTACATATTGGTAAATCCTTCACTATTAAAAGATATGGCGTGATATACAACTAAAACAAAATCACCTCACCCTAAAGAAAAATACTTAAGAAGCAAGAAGACAAATTTTAATGGATACACGACAAAAAATATCGAAGTTATAATAGCCTTTCTATCATTCCGTGTTAACTGACAAAAATATTTGACAATTTAGAAGTAAGAATGGAAACTACTACATTTCAAGCACCGTCAAAAACTCAATGAAACAAACGAGTAAACCATCTATGAAATCAGAGGTCTGAAAATTAACCTTGCCAAGAGCAAGCATTTTGGTGCTTAGAATGTGGAAAATTTGGATCTTGTTCGCATTAGTCGGGATGTAGAGTGGAAAAAGTTTCCAACAACTTATCAACGTGGATCATATTGTGGAAAGAATGGAAAAGAGGTCGGCCATATCGAAGCATCGTTATCTTTCCAAATGATGAAAAATGACCCTGTTAGGAGTTCTAGGGAGTTATCCCACTTATTTTTGGTTTGTATTGAAGATCTTTACCTCTTGTGCTAAAAAAGACAAAATCTTCATAAAGATTTATTGTGGTGATGGATAGGGAGAGATTTAAATATCACCTATTCAGATGGGGTTTAGTTTCTAGGCATAATATGGTAGGGGGTTTAGGGATGAGATCTCTTGAAACATTCAATTTGGCTTTTTAGAGAAATGGTCACGGAGAGAGGAGTTGTTGGAGTAGGGTTATTGTTGCCAAATATGGTAGCCAACTAGGGGACCTGAATCCTATTCAGGTACGAGGTTCCTATGGGGTGGGTCTTTGGAAAACTATATCTAATAACATGAAGCAATTCTTGAAATGCATACATTTTAAAGTTAGCACAAGAGACAGGGTAAGATTCTGAGAGGATGTTTGGTGTGGAGACCAACCTTTATATGAATAATCTATAATATTCAATTTGCCTTTTAGAGAAATGGTCACGGAAAGGAGAGAGAGTTTTTGGTGTAGGGTTATTGTTGCTACATATAGTAGCCAACTAGGGCATGGTTTGAAATGTTAGCGACATGTAGCCCAAAATGGACTAGACAACATAAGATATCACGGCAAATCGCCTTATATCGATTTTCCCTGATGTCACTGATATGTCGCAGACTTAAAGAAAATTTCGCAACTTTTGGGGGAAATGACGACCATTTCACTCATTTCTCTTCCCCCATTTCTTTCACACAAAACCTCATTGAAACTTTTTTTTTCTTTTTTTTTTTTGGCTACTTTCAATTAGATTTGTGTATAAAAACACAAATCTAAAGTACCTTGGAGTAGAAGGTTGAAGATTCAACTCTTAACTTGAAACAATGAAGGTAAAATGTATTTCTTTTAGATTTGATGTCTTTAAACTTATTCAAGTTGCTTGAAAATAGTATATATGATGTAATAACACCCAATCTATTGATGGGTGTCATTATTTTTATTGAAAAATAAAAATAATATTTATTTCTATAAATCAAAAAATCAATTAAAATTATTTATTTTTTCTAACAAATATTTTAACGATAAAAAGTTTTGCTTTAATTGTAAAAATATACTGTTAATTAAATTAGTCAATTATCCATACAATTAGGTGATCATTAATTATTATTTAATTATTTTTATGTGTTTTTTTAACATATTCTGATGTATTTTAGTGTATTTAGATCAAATTTATACTTAAACTAAGATTTAATAGAAAATTTGCATTTGGGGGCAATTTCCCCACATTTTTCTTTAATCTGGGGGAAATTTCCCTTATGGCAGTGACATGTCGCTGACATGTTGCTGGCCAAAGTCAGCAACATGGGGTGGGTCTTTGGAAAACTATATCTAATAGCATGGGGCAATTCTTGACATGCAAACATTTAAAGTTGGCTCAAGAGATGGGATCAGATTCCGAGAAGTTGTTTGGTGTGGAGACCATCCATTATATGAATAATTTATTAATCTTTAGAGGAAGGAAATGAAGGGGCATGGATTAATGTTTATATATCCTTAGCTAATGGCAAAGTATTGTGGAATTTTTCTTTTGGGAAAACTTCATTTTATAGGGAGTTGGATTCGGTAAATTCATTGCTTTCCCGTATCCAATAAGTGGTGGTGGGGTAGGGTTCCGACCCCCGAAAGGAGGTTTTGCAAGAAGAATGAAGTATTTTTTTGTGAGATCTTTGTTCATTCCCTTCTTTCCAGGGAGGCCACATTTTAGCCTTGGAAGTTGATGTGGAAAGCTCCCTTCCTTCTAAAGTCACTTTTCTTGTGGATAACTTGCCTTAGATAAAATCTTGATTATAGATCATTTGGTGAGCAGACAATGGCCCTTTCCCATGGTTTTAAATGTTGATTTCTATAGAAACTTCGCACCACTGGGATAAGAAAATTTTGCTATTTCATGTTATTTCCCATTAAAAAGTTAAACAAAAATTTCAAGATAAAGAGGTAATATCGATGTAAGGAAAAACTTGGTGTTTTGGGGAAATGTATAACCATGATCATCCTAATTGGTGCATTTTCCAATGGCGATTCTTCTTTGGTCCTTATTTTTTTCGAAGCTTCATATTTGCTGGGTGATGCCAAGCAATTTAAAAGCTGTTCTTTCTTATTGGAGCTGGGGATAAGGTCAAAGGAAGAGAATCTTGTTATAGGGCATGTGCCCTGCAATTATATGTTGGACTCTTTGGGAAAAAGGTACAGCCATATTTTTACAGGTGGAGCATGCAATCTGTATTCCTATTAGAATTTGTTGTTTCAATGGGAAGTAACACGTCCTGAATTTAAGGATTTTTCACATGTTGATTTTGTATAGGGTTGGGATGATCTTTGTGTATAAAGATTAGTCTCTTGAGCTGATCCTTCAACCATAATATTATTCTTTGTTGGCTAGCTCATTGTACTTTGAGATAGGCAGCTAACAAGCAAAAGCCTTAATATTATTCTTCGTTGTAGTGTAGAAGCCTACCTTCCTCCTTGAGAAGCATGGCCCCATGAACCTAGCTCCCTCTTGAGAATCCTTTTGGCTCATCAGCTGACATGGAAAGAAAAGTGAAGAGGTTGGCCAGAAGACATGCAACCCTAACCCCTCCATGACTTTACCATCCATTGAACCACCTAGAGGGCCTCAGTTGAGTTCTCCCCAAGCATACACACTACGATCTCTAGGAAACCCTGTTGCAATATCTCTACAGTAATTTCCATTTTCCTTCTAATACCCTAATCATTCCATGCTGCAGCCACACTGAAGTCACTTCTATGTAATTCTTAAACGACTAGGACCTGCCTTTCTTCTGAGTTGCCTTCCCATGGAGCTAAAAAAACTGAATAATTAAATGAAACATGCTTGAATCTCTTCCCATGATAATGGTGCCAATATCTACTCTCATTATGCATTGTAATAACAGCTCCATAAATCTAGCCATTCAACTCCATGAGTGATGACAAAGTACCACTCTCTGCCTCTCATCAAACCACAAGAAATTCCTCCATGACTAACAGATGAATATTGCCACCGTAGCAGGGTGGTCTCCAAGTTCTCCAGTGAACCTCAATCATGGCTTTACGAAGAAAGCAGTACTTCTATGAAGGGATTTCATCACTTCCTATTCACATTGATCCAACCCACCCATGGAAAATAAATAAATTATGAGTTATAAAAAAATGCCCTGTATGATTAAACAGATGCATGACAAGTTGACAACTTATTACATAACCCCTATATGCAAAAGATTGATAGAATAAAAACAATTCAAAACTCTTACATCCAAGATTATCTCGTCAAGCAACACATGATACTAAATTAATCATTACAGTTTATGGTATACGAAAAGAGGCATGCAAACATTCTAAAACATGGATAGAGTTCATAGGTGAAAAACCGTCCAGCAAGACCTTATTTGCAATTGGACCTTGTGCAAGGTATGGTTTTTCATCGCGTAAATGATGGAACCCATAAGCAACTTGGGCATCCATTCCTGTAAAACACAAATTTAAGTATAAGAAACTGCAGCTAAGGTTATAAGATGCAATATATATACAGCTGTGAGATGTCAACACTTATAATGGAATTGCAACAATAGCATATGCATATTTGCAAGTGGAGAGCTATAAAGATCTAAGCTACCAACAAATGCAATCCATGAGTAGAT
The DNA here is from genome assembly GCA_031762675.1 of Pachysandra terminalis. Taxonomy (NCBI): domain Eukaryota; kingdom Viridiplantae; phylum Streptophyta; class Magnoliopsida; order Buxales; family Buxaceae; genus Pachysandra; species Pachysandra terminalis. Next base: position 7,131 of record JAUPMG010086554.1, on the reverse strand, counting down.
GAAACATGAAAAAACGCAGTGTTCTTTTCATTGGCAAGACAATTTCAAGAGCAAATAGCATGAAGCAATCTGGATGGAATTGAGTTGGCTAGCAGTACAAAACATTGCATATCCATGTCGGCTACCCAAGACCAAGGGAAAATAGAACATCTTCCTTGACAACGTGCTTATGAAGAACTGCAGGGCATACAATTAACAAGACAGAAGGTGAATGACAATATGAACCTAAATCAAAATAGTGGATAATAATTTGAAGCGGCATTAACATAAGTTAAGTCGCCAAACAGGTTCCAAGTAGCTTATTTCAAATCAATGCAATGTTTGCACGAGATTTATCCTCGCTACACTAGCTTTTTCTATTTTTTCTGATATTTTTTTATTCTAACAATTTCAAGGCAATAGAAGAATTTTGGAAGGAGTACAAAGAACTTTTGAGAACTCATATCAACCACTTTGTGGAACATGCTCAGCTGCAGACAGAAGAGTTTAATATGGGAAAAGTTGTAATGTTTGGGATTGTCTTGGGAGTACCCTACTTTCCTATGGAGCATTTCAAGTTGTGGAATAGCGATGCATTCAACTTATGGGATTCCAACTAATCTAGTGGTCCGTTCTTCCTTTTGTAGTGTGTTGGGGGTTGTGGGAAAAGATAAACAGAAGAATATTTTTACAGATAAAGTCAGTCCAGAATTCTTATATGCAGTTCAATTGGTAATTCTCCAATGGATTAGGGCTATCAATGAGCCGAGCTAGCTCAGCTCAGGCTCGGGCTCCGCTCATATGAGCCGAGCTTGAGCTCTAAAATTAGGCTTGCAAGCCGAGCCTAAGCCTGAAAAAAAGCCCCTTAACAAGTTTGGGCCGACCTTGGGTAGGCTCGGCTCGGTTTATATATGAGATTTTACATCCATATTCCTATATCTTATATTATATATTAATATTAAACATACATGTTAATATACTATATCATTTATAATAAAAAGTATCAACTATAATATTAATGCATTTGTACTAAGCTAACTTGTTTTCGTGAGCTGAGCCTTTTACGAGTCAAGCTTTTGCGAGCCGAGCCTGAGCCCGGAATATTTTAACTAGCCTAAGCCAAGCTTGAGCCCACAATTTTTTAACGAGCCTTAGCCGAGCCCGAGCCTTGCTCAAGGTTTACAAGCCTGAGTCAATTTGGGTAAAGCTCAACTCGGCTCGTTTACAGCCCTATAATGGATTTTTTTTTATCAATAACGAAGAATAATATTAAGAGAGAGAAAAAAAAAGTACAACAAAAGGGAAGACAGATTCCATAAGGCAAGGAACCAACCAAGCTCCCCAAGGGCCAAAAAACAGAAACAAAAACCCACAAAAAAAAATAGGAAAAAAGAAACAAATGAAAGCCATCACAATACAGAAATCCCATCCCCAGTCACACCTCTACATCCCAGAAACATAACCCCAACATCTGATAATATCCGAGGTGGAAACGTCCTTGAATTCCGGAAGCACCCCAGACCAAGCAGCTGTAGACCCCATGATAATATCAATAAGAGAGTTGGGCCTCCTCCAACAACTTTCAAAAATTCTTTTATTGCGTTCACCCCAAACTCCAGAGGATGGAGAAGAAAAGAACCCAATATAGAAGTCGCCCCTTCTTCCCAAAAGATGGAAAGCACCACTGCTCAAGGTCTCTGACAACCCTAGGTGGAACCCATTCCACCCCGATACTATAAGCAAAAAAACCCCAAATATCCATAGCATACTCACATGAGAGGAAGAGATGATCCACGGGTTCTCCATTTTTCAAACACATTACACAAACCTGTGGTGATAAAGTCATGAACTTTCTCCTCTTTTGTATATTATCTACAATATTAATCCGATTCAACAGGACAGTCCACACAAAGGCTCTAACTTTAAGAGGGACCCGAGACCCCCAAAGACGAGAGGTAAAAAAGATAGGATTGATGTCATTTCTATCCTCCTTTAGGACATGAAGAAAGGATTTACAAGAATATTTCCCATTCAGATTAGGACATCAAGCTCTAGAATCAGGAGAGGATTCAACAATAAAAGTATCACAGAGAAGGTCAAAAAGACAAGCTAGCTCCTCCACATCCTCGGTCCTCGAAATACGATGAAGTGGAAGATTCCAAGAGAGACCAGAAAAAGACCACTTTAAAACCTCGAAAACCAAAAAATCGTGAAACAATGAGATATGAAAAACTCTAGGAAACCGAGAAGCCAAAGGAGACTCCCTTCACCATAAATCAGACCAAAAACAAATAGACTCACCAGAACCCACTGAGAATCTAACTTTACTAAGGAAAACAGGAAATAAAGCTGTAATACCTTTCCAAGCAGTTGCCGATTCAATACGAGCCTTAGGGTTGACATCCCACCCATTGTCGTGGGAACGAAACTTGCTAGCAATGATGGAATACCACAAAGCCTCCTTCTCAGTACTAAATCTCCAAAGCCACTTACCCAAAAGAGCCCGATTCCATAAGTGAAGATTGCCCAGATTAAGCCCACCCTTCTCCTTAGCCTTGCACACGTCTACCCATTTGACTAGATGATCCTTTCTCCCCCCACCCCCTCCCAAAGAGAATATCGTTGGAGTTTCTCCATCCTGTTAGTAACTGCCTTAGGAGCATGAAACAGGGACATATAATAGGTGGGTAGACTTGCAAGGGAAGCCTAGATCAAAGTAATACGGCCCCCAAAAGATAAATAGTTACGCTTCCAAGAAGAAAGCCTCTTCATTTTGTCTAGGAACGAACTCCAAAAATTGACACTTATGATTCCCATCTAAAGGGATCCCTAAATACTTCATCAGCCAAACCCCGACCCCACACCCCAGATACTAACACACTCCTGAAGATAAGATTCCTCCACATTAATTCCCGACAGGCTACTCTTCTCCAGATTGACTTTTAAACCAGAACACATCTCAAAGCATCTAAGTATATAATTAGTTCAGAAGATAGAATTTTTTGATGCCTCCAAAAAAATAATCGTATCGTCTGTAAACTGCAAATGAGATAGGAATTCTGCCCCACCCAACTTTGAAACCCTGAATTCTACCAAGATCTTCTGCTTTCCTAAGAAAATCGGCTCAACACATCACTCACTAAAGTAAACAGAAGAGGGGATAGCGGTCCCCCTACCTAAGACCACGGGATGATGGAAACAGACCCACAATTCCCCCATGAGCCAAATAGAGAACTGAACATTCCTAATACATCCCCCAATCCAAACATTAATCTTACCTTTGATGTCCCTAAGAGACTTCATGAACTTGAACCCTTCCCAACCCTTGATTGGGGGGGATATTATCCCACAAATCCTTAACATACTCTTTAAAATTCAGATGAAGGAGCCACATGTTTTCAACGCCAACAGCCCTTGATTGTGTCAACTAAAATTGGGGTGTGATCAGAAATAGGTCTAGGCAGTATCTTAAGGGTAGAATGGGGGAACTGGGATTCCCAATCTGAGGAAACAAGAAATCTGTCTAGCCTACAACAAACTGGATTCTCTTGAAGGTTAGACCAAGTGAACCTCCCACCTTGCATAGGGAAATAAACTAACTCCTCATCATTGGTCACTGGTTTTGAAGGAATTTAAGGCGCTAGGTAGGAATTGTTTTTCTCTATAATGGACAGAATCTCATTCTTGGGGATTAGTCCATTTAGTAGTGTCTTGGAGTTTTCTATCCAGTTTTTGTGTTGATTGTGTTTGCACAGCCTTTCCTCATCGATATACTCTTGTTACAAGTTACAACAAATGATTTTTTTTTCTTCTTGCTGATAAAATGTATAAAGAGGCTAATGAACAAAAATATAGCTGAAGCTATACAATAATCAAAAGATAATACAAGTAACAAGCGTCAAGGTGAAACCGGTAGGAATTCAGAGAGGCAAGTATTACACCTCTCAAAATCTACTTTTGAGATTCTTTCTTGTTAACCTATTGGCCCTCCAAGAGGAAGAGTAATACTTGTGGAACCTAGTTCTATTTGGGTTTTTTCTCTTTTTTGGGAGTTTGTGGAAATAAGAATCCTTGACGGTAAGGAAAGGTTGGCACTATCTTGTTAAAGGTACATGGGCTCATTGTTAATAGACAGATTTTGCATCTCATATTAGCATTTTTTAGGGTATGTACAGATCGGATCCTTTCGAAGGGGTTTTGTCAGCCCCCAGTTTATTATACTAATGAAAAGTTGTTCTTCTCAGAAGAAAGAAATAAAAAGAAAAGGAAACACTAGAGGTCTAGATGGGAATGAATGATTAATCAATTATGCTATAGAGATCTAAGTTTTTTTTCTCTCTCTACCATTTTGCCAGGATTGCTCAACTACACACTGACCAATGAGATTTAAAGTTAGATCAACAACAATTCCTATGTGGAGGTATTGGATCAAAGGGTGCCTCAATATCACTTTCTCATCCACCCTTAATGGCTGTTATAGAGGCTATTCCCATCTTCTAGGGAATTAAGACAAGAAGATCCCCTTATCTCCTTTCCATTTCACGTTCATAGGATGTCTTTGGTTGCTTTCTCCACAAGACCGACAGTTTGGGGTTGATTAGGAGCATTAAAGTAGGAAGTGAGGGGTTTCCTATTTCTCATCTCCAACTCGCAGATGACACAATTCTCTTTGCCAAAGCCTCTTAAACTCAGGTCTTTTCAGACTATATGTATACTTAGATGCTTCGAGAAGGTCTTGGGGTCGAAAGTGAACTTGGAAAAGAGTAGTATGTTTGGGATTCATGTGGGCAAGTGGCCATTTAGATACTTGGAGCTTCCTCTAGAAGATAACCCTCGTAATGGGAGTTTCTAGGAACTATTATTGAGAAGATCAGAAGGTTAGCCACCTAGAAAAGAAATTACTCATCGTTGGGGAGTAAAATCACTCTTATTCAGACTTCTTAGCTAATCTTCCCATTTTACTTTTATCTTTATTTCAAAATCCCGGTTAAGGAGGTAACAAGATTGAGAGATTCTATCAAGATTTTTTGTGGGAGGAAAGGTATCCTAGAAGAACTACCTTGTGAAGTGGAAAAAAGTGTGTGAGTACAAAAGCAAGGGGGGTCCAAACTTGGGGAACACAATGGCATGCAACAATGCTTCTTTAGACAAGTGATTATGTGGTTCAATGAGGATAGATAGCCTCTAGTTTCAAGTCATTTCCAACAAATATGGTGTGCACGGAGTGGTTGAGTCACTAAACCTAGAGCAATGGTGTTTGGTAACTATCTTTGGACGTCTGTTACTTCATTCGTTTCCAAATTCACTCCATTCATTTGTCCTTTGTTTGGCATTGACTCTCATATTTGATTCTGGCATGACCTTTGGTGAGGGGGAAGCTGTTTTTACTTTCCGATTTCTACAACCATTCAGACTCACTCTTCTTGGAGTCCCATCAGTAGCAAATCTTCTCTCTTGTTCCCCATCAAGACTAGTTTGAGATCTATCCCTGAAACACGATCACATACCTATGAACGTCAAGGAACTAGGGTTGTTTTCGAGTTTCTTGAAGTTGATTTCGTTGATCCATATGCAGCAAATTCCTGTTCTTGGATGCCAAACCCTCGTGGTATCTTCTCTAGTAGATCTTGCTTTGACAACAATAAAGCTGATAGAGGACCCCCATCCCTTTTCCCATCCGTTAACTATGGAAACCAAAGATCCACTCAGGATTAAAACCTTTGTGAGTTCTTTACACAACAAAAACCAATAATACTTCCCAAAGGTGGAGGAGTTACCTAGCTTTATCCCCACAGGTTTGTATCATGTGTATGGAAATTGTATAGTTGATTGATTACCTATCCATCCACTGCTCAGTATCTAGTGTAGTCTGGTGTTTCTTCATTTTGGTAGCAAGCTTCAAATGGGTAATGTCGGAGACATTTAGCTTCTTGCTTGATCATTGGAGGGGTTTTGATGAGGGATGAGGAGCAAAATGATGTATGGGTTCCTTCTCTTTGCTATCCTGTGGCATTTGTGGCAAGAGCAAAATCGAAGGATCCTTTCTGTTTTGTGATGACAGGCATAACCAAGGGTAATTATGTGTATCTTTGCTTTGAAGCAGTATTGAGGTAGAGTGTCAGCTTGGCAAAGAGCATAATGTTTGGGGTTGGAGAAGTGCTGAATATTGGGGGAACTAAGTATGAATTTCGGATGTAAATTCAGTATTTTACCAACCATTTTAGCAGTAGCAATGGATCGGGTGGGTCAGGTTTTGTTACAACATGATCGACTGGAACCCACCCAACCCAATCAATCACTAATCGGATGGGTTCAGATTGGCATAAGTGCACTAATACCAATATCATGTCAACCCACCCACCATATGCCGCTTTGGGCTTACCATTGGGAGTAACCTTAAACCCAAGGTTTTAAATTTTGCTATCGCTAGATATATCACCACTAAGGGAAAGGGGAAATATCGTTAGATATATCGAGGGAAATATTGATATCACCCAAAAAGTTGGAGAAATGGGGGAAACCTTTGGAAAAAGGGGAAAATTTCAAATGAAACTTTATGAGATGCATAATTTACACCTAAACAACTTAAAACATTACAAAAAAAATAATGATATTAACCAAGTAATACATTTTCTTACCCAGAAAAAAAAACCAAGTAATGCATTTATAGGTAAGTAAGGGAGACACTGTTTGTATAATCAGTCACTAAAATGCTAAAGGAACCATAAATAAAAAGTTTTATATTTAAAAAATAATAACAATAACAATTATCCAACATCTAATAGAAGGTTTCCAAATACATGATAATATATATAATATGAAGGAAGAAGACATTCTCGATACACTCGATACGCTCGATACTATCTCGATACGTAGGATACTAATAAAAACAAATACAATGAAAACTAAATAAGGATAAAACACACACACACACACACACACACAAATAGAAATAGAAACTCTTAAATTACTAACCTAATTTCAAAAAAGAACAAAGAAAAGAAAATTGAAGCGAGAGAGAGAGAGAGAGAGAGAGAGTATTTGTTTAATTGGGCTAATATTATTTTTCTTATCGTTCTTCTCCTTTCATTTGCTATTTTCCTTCTCTGAAGATTGTCGAATAAGAAGGTTTTTTGTTTGAAATATGCATCT